>JAGIQG010000010.1:1979540-2106765 GCA_024679065.1 Sphyrna mokarran | reverse complement strand
CTAATCCAATTAGCTAAATCACCCTCTATTCCACACATCTGCATTTTCTGTAGAAGTCTTCCATGGGGCACCTTATCAAACGCCTTACTAAAGTCCATATATACTACATCAACCGCCTTACCCCCATCCACCTATCTGGTCACTTTCTCAAAAAACTCAATGAGGTTAGTAAGGCATGACCTACCCTTCACGAAACCATGCTGACTATCCCCAATCAATTCATTTCTCTCTAAATAACTATAAATCCTATCCCTAATAATTCTTCCAATACCTTGCCCACAGAAGTAAGACTCACTGGCATTAATTCCCAGGAAGGTCTCTCTTCCCCTTCTAAACAATGGGACCACATTCGCATCCTCCAGTCCTCCGGAACCACACCGTAACCAACGAGGACCTGAAGATCAGAGCCAGAGGCTCTGCAATCTCCTCTCTTGCCTCCCAGAGAATCCTAGGGTAAATCCCGTCCGGCCCAGGGGACTTATCCAACTTCAAACCCTCGAGAATTTCTAACACATCCTCCCTATCTACTACAATACTCCCCAATTTGCAACCCTGTACCTCAGTGCTCTCCACAGCTACATTTCCAGCACTCTGCGTGAATACCGAAGAGAAATATTTATTCAGTGCCTCACCAATCTCTTCAGGCTCCACGCACAACTTCCCACTGCTGTCTATGACTGGCCCTAATCTTGCCCTAACCAATCTTCTATTCTTAACATATCGAAAGAAAGCTTTAGGATTCTCCTTAATCCTATCAGCCAACATCTTCTCGTGTCCCCTCTTAGCTCTCCTCAATTCACTTTTTACCTCCTTCCTGGCTAATCTATAGCTATCCATTGCACTACCTGAGCCTTCAAGCCTCATCCTGACATAAGCCTCCTTTTTCTTCTTAACCAGCAAATCAACTCTTTTCGTACACCAAGGCTCTCTTACTCGTCCATTTCCTCCCTGCCTGACAGGGACATACTTATCAAGGACTCGCAGCAGCTGCTCCTTGAATAAGCACCACATTCCAGATGTTCCCAGTCCCTGTAGTTCCCTAGTCCAATCTATGCACCCTAATTCTCTCCTGATGGCCTCATAATTACCCTTCCCCCAGCTATAACTACAGCCCCCAGCTTCATGCCTATCCCTGTCCATCACTAAGGTGAACGTAACCGAATTGTGGTCACTATCACCAAAATGTTCACTAACTTCCAAGCCTAACACCTGGTCTGGCTCATTGCCCAGCACCAAATCCAATGTAGCCTCACCTCTAGTTGGCCTATCTACATACTGAGTCAAAAAACCTTCCTGCACACTCTGTACGAAAACTGACCCCTCTAACGAGCTAGAGCTATAGCTATTCCAATCAATATTAGCAAAGTTAAAGTCCCAAAGGTCATCAAGACTACTAAGAATCCTACCATTAGCCCTATACTCTACACATTTATTATTTCTGCCATAGTGCATTACCTCACACTTTTCCACATTAAACTCCATATGCCACCTCTCGGCCCAGCTCTGCAACTTGTCCAAGTCCCTCTGCAAACTATAACACCCCTCTTCACTATCTACCACTCCCCCGACTTTAGTGTCATCTGCAAATTTACTAATCCATCCTTCAATACCCTCATCCAGATCATTTATAAAAATTACAAAACAGCAGGGGCCCCAAAACAGACCCCTGAGGTACACTACTTGTCACTGAACTCCACGATGAATATCTCCCATCAACCACCACCCTCTGTCTTCTATCTGCTAGCCAATTCCTAACCCAATTAGCTAAATCACACTCTATCCCATACATCTGCATTTTCTGCAGAAGTCTTCCATGGGCCACCTTATCAAACGCCTTACTAAAGTCCATATATACCACATCAACCACCTTACCCCCATCCACCTCTTTAGTCACTTTCTCAAAAAACTCAATGAGGTTAGTAAGGCACGACCTACCCTTCACAAAACCTAGGTTAGGGATAGGCATGAAGCTGGGGGCAGTAGTTATAGCTGGGGGAATGGTAATTATGAGGCCATAAGGAGAGAATTAGGGTGCATAGGTTGGAGGAGTAAACTACAGGGACTGGGAACATCTGAAATGTGGAGCTTATTCAAGGAGCAGCTGCTGCGAGTCCTTGATAAGTATGTCCCTGTGAGGCAAGGAGGAAATGGTCAAGTAAGGGAGCCATGGTGTACGAAAAAAGTTAATTCGCTGGTTAAAAGGAAAAAAGAGGCTTATGTCAGGATGAGGCTTAAAGGCTCAGTTAGTGGAATGGATAGCTATAGGTTAGCCAGGAGGGAGCTAAAGAGTGAGTTGAGGAGAGCTAAGAGGGGACACGAGAAAACTTTGGCTGATAGGATTAAGGAGAATCCTAAAGCTTTCTTTAGTTATGTTAAGAATAGAAGATTGGTTAGGGCAAGATTAGGGCCAGTCATAGACAGCAGTGGGAAGTTGTGCGTGGAGCCTAAAGAGATATTTCTCTTCGGTATTCACGCAGGGAGATGTAAATGTAGTTGTGGAGAACATTGAGGTACAGGGTTGCAAACTGGAAAGTATTGAAGTAGATAGGGAGGATGTGCTAGATATTCTTGAGGGTTTGAAGTTAGATAAGTCCTCTGGGCCGGACGGGATTTACCCTAGGATTCTCTGGGAGGCGAGAGAGGCGATTGCAGAGCTCTGGCTCTGATCTTCAGGTCGTCGTTGGTTACGGGTATAGTGCCGGAAGACTGGAGGATAGCGAATGTGGTCCCATTGTTCAAGAAGGGGAATAGAGACTTTCCGGGGAATTATAGGCCGGTGTGTCTTACTTCTGTTGTGGGCAAAGTATTGGAGAGAATTATTAGGGATAGGAGTTATAGTTATTTAGAGAGAAATGAATTGATTGGGGATAGTCAGCATGGTTTTGTGAAGGGTAGGTCGTGCCTTACTAACCTTATTGAGTTTTTTGAAAAAGTGACCAAAGAGGTGGATGGGGGTAAGGCAGTTGATGTGGTATATATGGACTTTAGTAAGGCGTTCGATAAGGGGGCCCATGGAAGGCTTCTGCAGAAAATGCAGATGTATGGGATAGAGGGTGATTTAGCTAATTGGATTAGGAATTGGCTAGCAGATAGAAGACAGAGGGTGGTGGTTGATGGGAGATATTCATCGTGGAGTTCGGTTACAAGTGGTATACCTCAGTGGTCTGTTTTGGGGCCTCTGCTGTTTGTAATTTTTATAAACGATCTGGATGATGATATTGAAGGATGGATTAGTAAATTTGCGGATGACACCAAAGTCAGTGGAGTGGTAGATAGTGAAGAGGGGTGTTCTAGTTTGCAGAGAGACTTGGACAAGTTGCAGAGCTGGGTCGAGAGGTGGCAAATGGAGTTTAATGTGGAAAAGTGTGAGGTAATGCACGTTGGCAGGAATAATAAATGTGTAGAGTATAGGGCTAATGGTAGGATTCTTAATAGTGTTGATGAACAGAGGGATCTTGGTGTATTTGTGCATAGATCCCTGAAAGTAGGCAGTCAAGTCGATAAGGTTGTAAGAAGGCATATGGAGTCTTAGCTTTTATTGGTAGGGGGATTGAATTTCGGAGCCGCAACGTCATGTTGCAACTGTACAAAACTCTAGTGCGGCCGCACTTGGAGTATTGTGTGCAGTTCTGGTCCCACATTATAAGAAAGATGTGGAGGCATTGGAGAGGGTACAGAGGAGGTTTACCAGGATGTGGCCTGGTAGGGAGGGCAGGTCTTATGAAGAGAGGCTGAGGGATTTGAGGTTGTTTTCGTTAGAAAGGAGGCGGCTAAGAGGGGACCTAATCAAAACATATAAGATGATTAGAGGTTTAGATAGGGTGGACAGTGATAGCCTTTTTACTAGGATGGAGAAAGCTAGCACGAGGGGACACAGCTTTAAATTAAGGGGTGATAGTTATAGGACGGATATCAGAGGTAGGTTCTTTACCCAAAGGGTGGTTAGGGAGTGGAATGCCCTGCCTGCGCAGTTGTAGATGCGCCAAGTTTGGTGGCGTTTAAGAGGTTAGTTGATAAGTTTATGGAAGAGAAGGGAATGGTTTAGTTTGGAGGGTCATTGCTTTTTTTCATAATTGGTCGGCGCAACATCGAAGGGCCCGTTCTGCGCTGTAATGTTCTATGTGTTTAATTGTTATGATTCAATATCGTCCTCTGTAATTAAGAAATAAGTGACTTGAATTTCTCACATATCTACAAAGTATGTATCGGCTAATGGATTACTTTTTGATATGAAATGTCGACTTTAAGATAGAACAGGCCACTCAGATGAATGAGTCTGTCTCCACATATAGCCTGGGCTAAAGCATATCTTTGCTAATCATTCTTAGTCACTCTTCAGTCCCTTCCCCTTTGTCACTGTTGAGAAAGCTGATTCAGTTTATCTTGGTCTCCCTCCCATTAGACGAATGAGCAGTTACTTTGTTTGTGATGGTGTTGCTTGAGCGATGAATTGTTAGACAGGCACCATGAGTTCTCCCTGCTCCCAATAACTCTAACACGAGCAGGTAGGATGTTGATCCGTCATCCTGTGCTGAAGAGGTTAACCCCAAAGTATCAGCCTAGATTATGTTCTTATGTCCTGAAATTGTTCTTGCACCCACCTTCTGTCAAATTGAGACATTTGATAAGATAAAATAAATTGGACAATATCTGGAGTGATTTATTGTCTCCCAACATTTCTTGAAATGCAGTAATCATTTTGAAGTATGTTTCAATGGTCTGGCAGCTTCTAGTGCTGTATAATAACATAGCTAAAGGTATCAACAGCTTTTACATCTTGTAAATCTTCCAGTGAAGTTTGTGTGAAACTCTCAGCCAATCCTTATAATCAGGGCCTGCATTACATTTTTCTTTTATGTAGAGCAGTGACTGTGTAACCTGAAGGCAGTTTCACAGTCTGAACAGGTCTGGCAGCATTTGTGAAGAGACGAATAGTTAATATTTCAGGTCTGTAACCTTTCATCCTGCTGCCAGATTGGCTGTGTATTCCAGCATTGTCATCTTATTTCACAATTGCAGTATTTTGTTTTTGCCCCACAGACTGAGCATGTGCTGTTTGTCTAATCTCCTCATGGAGCTGAACGATGGTTTTTGATAGTGATGGTGTGAAATAATCTGTTTGTTTGTTGAAAGTAAATCTAGAGAGAGAATATTAGAAGTTGTTTGAGGTGAAATTTGAATGTGTTTTCAAAATAAATAGCCTGTAGTTAACTCGTGTTCAGTTGATGGTTTGAAACTGTAACTTCCTCAGTTCTGAGATAGAGAGATAGGCACAGAGCCACATATCCAAGGGTCATGCAAATGTAATGTATGAAGTGGGATGCTATGGGTCTGCACTACTGGTTGATGGGGTAATGTGGGATGATGGTGCTTGGGGACAGGGTGTCTGCTATAGGCCTGAGCTTCCTGCCTGTGACTGCTATGAGCCAGACCCCAGCTGCTTTCCATGTTCAGTTAAAGTAGAATTTGGCTGGTTCATTCTCTGTAAATCAGTAACACTGGATATCCCCAAGGGCACCAACATGCTGACACTGAAATATGGCTTGGTTTAAAAATATTTATCTCATTGCTTCCCATTTGCCACTCATGGAACGTGTGCAGGTAGAGATGGAATACTGCTTGCAGAAAAGGGGCTACATTTATGCCAGTCACCTGCAGTTTTATTAAACTTGATTTCTGTCCCCCTTCCAACCTCCACCAATGAACCCAGCAGTTAGCACTGCTGCTTCAAGCATCAAGGACAGTGTTCGATTCTTAGCTTGGGTCACACCGTGTGGAGTTTGCACATTCTCCTCATGTCTGTGTGGGTTTCCTTCCACAGGCCAAAGATGTGCAGGTTAGGTTGACCATGCTAAACTGACCCTAGTTTCAGGGAGATTAGCAAGGTAAAATGAGGGGTAATGGAAGTAGGGCCTGGTGGCATTGTGGTCGGTGTAGACTTGATGGGCCGAATGGCGTTTTCTGCATTGTAGGGATTCTCTGATTCTAAATTTTCCCTCGGTGTACCCAAACAGGAGCCGGAGTGTGGCAATTAGATTTTCACAGTAACTTCATTGCAGTGTTAATGTAAACCTTGTGACTAATAAATTAACTTTGCTTTGAAATTAAATTAGTTTGACAGTGCAAGTGGGGCTGAAGTACCAAGGAATCTCTCATTGAGGCATTGAGAACAGGAAGGAAGCAGCTAAGAAAGGCTGTTTCAGCAAATGGAACCGGCATGATAATAGGGGCAGGGGTAATGAAAATCGAGTTGATAAAAACTGTGGTACCATCTTTTGGTCAGTAAATAGTTTGTTTATCTGTACCTACTGCATGGTGATTGACTTCTAATCATTTTGGATCAATTTGTCTGTCTACAGTTAATGACTGAATATGATGGTAACAAGAACTTGCACGTGTAACTTTCTAAGTGATAATAGTGGAAACTGGAATTTATTCATTATTTTATAAATTTTAGGTCATTGAGCTGTAAATTGTTTATTTTCAGGTTGGCAGTCACATCACTGGTGGCGATATATATGGTTTTGTGTTTGAGAATTCTCTTATTAAGCACAAGATCATGCTTCCTCCAAAAAGCAGGGGAACTGTCACGTATGTTGCTCCACCAGGAAACTATGATGTTTCTGTAAGTATCTGAAGATTACATTCATTTCAAATCTGAACCAAATGTGTTCAAGGATTTAACTGTTGCAGATGTGTTTCACAAGGCTGAATGGTGTACAGGTCTCACTTGTATTTTGGTGAATGAACTATGACATGGCCTAGGGAATTTCACAGTAACTTCATTGCAATGTTAATGCAAGCCTACTTGTGATTAATAAATAGACTACTTAAATCACTCCATTGTCTTGGGTCAATTAGGGATTGGCAATAGAGCAAGCTTTGCCAGCCAGACTGCAACACAAGAATGAATTGGAATGACTACTTGCATCTAACGTTAAAAAAGAATGGAGAGATTGAACAATTTAGGCATATACTGTCTGGAATTTGGAAGAATGAGGGGAGATCAAATTGAGGTTTTCATGATGATAAAAGGTATGGATAAAGTAGACATGGACTGGATGCTTCCACTGGTGGGGCACTCTAAGATGAGAAATTGTAGTCCTAGGATAAGGGGTAGCAAATTTAAAACAGAGTTGAGGAGAAACTACCTTTCCCAAAGGATTGTGAATCTGTGGAATTCGCTACTCCAAAATGTAGTGGATGCTGGGACAGTGAGTAAATTTAAGGAGGAATTAGACAAATTTTTAATTGGTAATGATTGAAGGGTTAAGGGGAGAAGGGAGGAAAATGGGGATGAAGAGCATAGCAGCCACGATCGAATGGCAGAGCGGATTCAAAGGGCCGAATGGCCAAATTCTGCACCTGTATCTTATGAACTCTTCCTTCTCTTTTCTACTTTTTCTTTTTAAAGGATGTGGTTCTAGAACTTGAATTTGAAGGCATTAAAGAGAAGTTCACCATGGTTCAGGTATGGCCTGTTCGTCAGGTGAGACCAGTTACTGAGAAGCTCCCAGCTAATCACCCTTTACTGACAGGACAGCGTGTGTTGGATGCACTTTTCCCGTGAGTCAAATATACTTTAGTTTGATTTGTTGAAAAGTTCAAACCCAGATATTTGGATTTCTCACCTGCAGCCTCTTCATAGCCTATATCAGATGGTATACAATGCAGTGTTCCCTTAAATCTCAGTCAGGCACTCTGAGGCCGATTTCAGGAACCATTTTATCCCTTGTAAGATATGTGCCCAAAGCATTGAATGTGTCAGGACAAGTTGACAAAATGCTTCAAAAGGATCCTGGTCTTTGTATATAGAGGCACAGCGTAAAAACAGGAAGGTATAATGAACCTTTATAAAACACCATTCCAACCTCAATTTGACTCGCTTAGTTATTCATTCAGGTAACCAACAGACTGGATGGGCTGAATGGCCTCTTTTAATGCTGTACTATTCTGATTCAATGCCAAGATAGCTACTGGGCCAAGGAGGATGGAATTCCACGAGAGAAGAGAGACAGAAACATTACACTTGTGTTGGCACAAAGGTTAAAGTTTGAATTTGGAAATTTCAGAACTGTCTGACCCAGAGCTACATGTGTTTTACCTCCTGCAGGAAATACTGTAGATCCTGATAATGTATGGGCTTGGTGTGGGGAATACAACTGATGTCTGCACTTGAGCTATTCCTTTTGCCTCCTCACCCACCTTCCCTTTCTCCTCTTCTGTTTGAAGAACAGCCTTCATTCATGAGCACTGTCCCTTCAGACCTTTTGCGAAGTTAAAATGAGGAATCCATGTGTGAATAGATTTGAACGTATGAACCATGTATGTTATGAGGTGGTCTCATTTATTGTTAAGGCTTTTGCTCTTTTTCCAATACGTTATAATCTGGTGATGACTTACTGGAGCAAATTGCAGGGAGAGCAGCTTGATAGAACTAATGGGCCTTAAACAATGTGCTATATTGTTCCATCCACTTCTATAAACCCTGAATAGTTTGCTTAACCTGGAGATTAATGATGGGAAAGAATAAATTTTTTCTATGTTGACAGGAGAGTCAGATTAGAGCAGATTTACTGTGTTTTTTTGTTTGTTTTTGTTCTTGTCTTTAAGGTGCGTGCAAGGTGGAACCACTGCTATCCCAGGTGCCTTTGGGTGTGGGAAGACTGTAATTTCTCAATCACTCTCAAAGTATTCCAACAGTGATGTGATCATCTACGTTGGATGTGGGGAACGTGGCAATGAGATGTCTGAAGTTCTGAGAGATTTCCCTGAGGTTAGTTTGGAGATTCCTTCAAAACCAAAACACAGCATGCTTGCAAATGTATTTAAGAAAATGTTGCAAAGTAACAGTAACGCACCAACCTTCATCCTGGGGGGTTACCATTGACCAGAAACTCAACTGGGCTAGCAATGTAAATACTGTGGCTACTAGAGCAGGTTAGAGGCAGGGAAATCTCTTGTGAGTAACTCGCCTCCTGATTTCCCAGAGCTTGTCCACCATCTACAAAGCTCAGGTCAGGATTTTTCTCAATTACTCTGGACGAGTGCAGTGCCAACAAAACCCACAAAGCTTTGCATTATCCAGGACCAAGTCTGCTTAATTGGCACTCCATCCACCCCCTTAAACATTCACTCCCTTCACTGCTGACGTACAGTGGCAACTGAGTGTACCAACAACTAAATGCACTGCAGTAAAGAACAAAACATTACGGGAGTCCTCCGATAGCACTTTCCAAATCTATGACCTCTACCATTTAGAAGGATTTGGATGGTGAGCTCATGAGAACATCTGCAGGTTCCCTTCCTAGGCTTAACTGTCTTCAGCTGCTTCATTGATGACCTTCCTTGCATCATAAGGTCTGAAGTAAGGATGTTTACTGATGGTGACTGTACTCTGTTCAGCACCATTTCTGACTCCTCAGGTACTGAAGCAGCTCATACTTAAATACAGCAAGAACTAGACAATATTCAAATTTGGTCTAACAAGTGTCAAGTAACATTCTTGCCACGCAAGTACCAGACGGTGATCCAGTCATCACCTTGTCACATTGAATTACATTACCCTTCCTGAATCCTCCTCCATAGACATCTTGGAGGACACCATTTAAAAACTGACTGGACTAATCATATAATTACTGGCAGGCATGCCTGGGTGCAATGGAGTGATGTGATTGGGTTTTTGTGCATGCACAGATGGGTATTCATGGCCATCTTGTATTGGCAAGAGACTGTGGCCAAACCAGTCATTTCCACACCTTGTAAAAAGAAAAAAAATTCTGAGAATTCAATTTGAATTCCTTGGCTAGTCCAGTGCGCAGCCCACTGAAATGCAGGACTATTGAGAGAAACTCATTTACTAGGAACTTCCTCCCCACGATTGCCCCTCCTCCCAAATCCTTTTCCCAGTGGTTCAGCTCAGAGCTGAAAAGATGTACACAAGTTGGTGAAATCCTTCCCTTGCTGTGATATGAAGTGACTCCCTCAGATGTTTGCTGTCTTGTGTTCAGTCCTTTAGTATTTATAATTTCTCTTTGGTGTTTTGGCGTTCGATTGTTCTGCTCATTATTTCACCCTTCCCAGCTGGATAAATATGGCGGGACCAAATCACTGAGTGACGGGTTTTACTGATACTCTATTTAAATAAATAAACAATATCACAGGTTCATGTCTACATTGTCTAACCCTGTTGATGCTGGAATAATTGTGCTGAATGGCCGTCTCTCTCCAGATTTATTCTTTGGAATTATTCTGGATGCTAATGTGCCCTATTTCTCTCATCCCTTGTAGCTAACGATGGAAGTTGATGGGAAAGTAGAAAGCATTATGAAGAGAACGTCCTTGGTGGCCAATACCTCAAACATGCCAGTGGCTGCCAGGGAAGCCTCCATCTATACTGGTATGGATACCTTTTTCATTTTGCGCTTTAATCTGTTGGCTGCAAAATTGTGAATTGGTTCTTTTGGCTTTTGCTGGTAACAAAATGCAATCGGATGGGTTGTAAATAGATCTTGCCAGAAAAAACGGCATTTACTTGCTAGGATGGTAAGGAGATGTACAAAGATATCCCCTAGATTTCCATTGGATAAACTAATGCTTAAACCTGGCTGTTTTTAAAGACAACATGTTAATTTCTGATTATCTAACCTCCCTTCCTGACTTTCAATTTTAAATGGTTTCCACTCTTTAAGCGTTCTGACCCCATCTTATCAAATTTCTATGATCACCCCGTGTTGGTGATATGCTATGATTTTCCACATCTATGCCCCTTTAATTTTATTTGTAACTCATTTTGCGGGATCTAGGTGTTGCTGGCAAGACCAGTATTTTTATTGCCTGTCCCTAATTGCCCTTTGAAGGTGGGTGAAGAATTGCACCTTGAACTGCTTCAGTTTGTGGTGTAGGTACACCTACTATTCTCTTAGGGTGGAGATCCAAAGTTTTGACCCAGTGACAGTGAAAGAACGCCCAATATAATTCCAAGTCAGGATGATGAGTGGCTCGGAGGGGAGCCCTCAGTTGGTGGTGTTCCCACGTATCTGTTGCTCTTATCCTTCTAGACGTTAGTGATTGTGAGTTTAGAAGATGATGCTGAAGAAACTTTGAAGAGTTCCTGCAGTGCATCTTGTAGATGGTATACACAGTTGCTATTATGCATCAGTAGTGGAGAGAGTGAATGTTTGTGGGAAGGATAGCAATCAAGTGAGCTACTTTGTTCTAGATGGTATCAAGCTTGAGTGTTGTTGGAGCTGCTCCCGTGCACACAAGTGGACAGTATTCCATCATACTCCTGGCTTGTGCCTTGTAAATGGCAAACAGGCTTTGAGGAGTCAGGAGGTGAGTTACTCTCTGCAGGATTCCTATCCTTTACTGTGGCTGCCACAGCAGGTTATCTACATGGCAAATCCAGTTCCATTTCTGTTCAATGGTAACCCTCAGGATGTGAATCTGGTCCTTACCTCCCTCATGTCAGTCACAAGCAACTTCCACGTGAGGTGGCTGTTGAGATCTCTGCATACTGCCCTTTGGTTACATTATCTGAAGCAGTGGACTGGTGACACACCCAATTCTTACCTTTCTATCCGCTCACTTTGCTGTGGAATGTATAGCTGCTGATCTGCTCATCATAACGTAATGAAATGAAGCAGGCTTCTAAATGTTTATATCAGCAAATGGCTTAAATCACTTCTTGTCTGACATCTTTTTAAGGAATTACCCTTTCTGAATACTTCCGAGATATGGGTTACCACGTCAGTATGATGGCAGACTCCACGTCCCGATGGGCTGAGGCGCTAAGGGAAATCTCTGGGCGGCTGGCAGAAATGCCCGCTGGTAGGTTTTTATTGTCGACACTGTTGCTGACAGATTAAATTAGAATGTCACTCTGCAGTTTAGAAATTAAACGCTGGGAAGTTTATCTCATGCTTCAGGTCCCATCTTTGGGTTGATTGGCTCCTGCTAAAGATCTTTAGTTTGTGATGTTGACTCGCAATGCCTTTAATTGGTGATTGGGATAGCTGGTAGTGAATGTGTAACTAAGGACAGATATTCAGCAAAAATGAACTGAGGCCAGTATTAAATTGAGGACACCTTTGCTCCTTAAATAAAATGCCTGCTGTAAAGACTGAAGAAACCTGTATGTAAAAGAAACTGCACCCTTTGCGATTGCCGAAGGCATGAGGGGCAAATCGGCTGAGGTGGATTGAGGGAAATGATTAAAAGGTGTAACTTGTACACTGGCAGTGGATAGTCTTCAAAGAACTATTGCATGGGGTATAGCACCTTTACCTTACCTCAAGATGCAAAAACTCCAACACTATTTCAAAATATTTGCCACTTAGGACCAAGATAAAGAGAAATGTCTTTGCACAGAAGGCTGTGGAAGCTCAATCATTGTGTGTAGATTCTTTACTCAGAGTGGTTGGGATATGGAATGCACTGTCTGCTGTGATAGTGGAGTCGGACAATTTAGAAACTTTCAAGCAGTTATTGGATCAGCACATGGAGCACTCCAGAATTATAGGGAGTGGGATAGCTTGATCTTGGGTTCGGACATAACTCAACATTGAGGGCTGAAGGACCTGAACTGTGCTGTAGATTTTCAATTAACAATAAAGGACTGTGAGGATAGTGGCTATAAAAGGCATTGAAATGTCCAAACAGCCTCGATCATCTCAACGGACTGAATGGCTTACTCCTGTTCCTTTGAACCCTGAATTACAGTATCCTATGCTTGAATATTGAGCAGTGAGATGCTGCTGAAGATAGGGTGTTTGGACAGTTTACTGAAGTGACCACTATCTCTTATCCAAGAGAATTATCTCAAGGCAGACCTAAAACTTGTAGCCATGATTTGACTTTGCATAAGAACAATTGGAGCTAATTTAACTTGGAGTTATACTTTCAGATGACTGACCTTTTGCAAATAATGTGAATTGTTATTGAGAATATGATTGAAACTAACTTTATCTGTTTTTCTAGACAGCGGATATCCTGCTTACCTCGGTGCCCGTTTGGCCTCATTTTATGAGCGTGCAGGTCGGGTCAAGTGCTTGGGAAACCCAGAGCGAGAGGGTAGTGTCAGCATTGTTGGAGCGTAAGTGTTTAATTGGGAACAAATATTAGCCCTGTATACAAGGGAATTTGTTCCAGTGAGAAGCTCCTTGATGGCTTATTTTTAATTGAATAAAAATGTGAGGTGTACTTCATGCTGCGTGTTACCTGCGTTAAGATGAAATACAATCAATGATGTATTAATTAAAGAACATAGTGATTTTTCTTTAATCCTTTTGGAATTTTACGGGGCAGTATGATGACACTGTGATTAGCACTTGCCTCACTGTGCCAGGGACCTGGGTTCGATTTCCAACTTGGGTCACTGTGTGGAGTCTGTACATTCTCCCTATGTTTGTGTGAATTTCCTCTGGGTGTTCCAGTCTCTTCCTGCAGTCCATTGGCCATGCTAAATTGTCCCTTAGTGTCCAGGATGTGTAGATTAGAGGGATTAGTGGTAAATATGTGGGTTGGTGGGATTGTTGTTAGTGCAGACTTGATGGACTGAATGACTTCCTTCTGCGCTGTAGGAATTCTATGATTCACTGAGCTAGGAGTTTAAATCAAAGAATGTTAGCCTTTTTGCCTATTGCTCCCTCTTCTAGGGACAATTTTTAAACACCTTTCCATTGAAAACTCCATGACGTGTATAATCTAGCATCCTCTATCTGTACTTCCAATTGAACATGAAAATTTATATGACCCTTGTCAGACCCCACTTGGAATACTGTGCGCAGTTCTGGTCACCTCTCTACAGGAAGGATGTGGAAGCTATTGAGGGTGCAGAGGAGATTTGCAAGGATGTTGCCTGGATTGGAAGGCTTGCCCTATGAAGATAGGTTGAGGGAGCTAGGTCTCTTCTCCCTGGAGAGACGAAGGTTGAGAGGCGACCTGATAGAGGTTTATAAAATGTTGAGAGGAATAGGTAAAGTGGATTCTCGGAGGCTATTTCCTAGGGCTGAAATGGTCGCTACGAGAGGACACAAGTTTAAGATGCTGGGGGGCAAGTACAGAGGAGATGTTAGGGGTAAGTTTTTCACTGAGTGGTAAGCGAATGGAATTGGCTGCCATCGGTGGTGGTGGAGGCAAACTTGTGGGGTCTTTTAAAAGACTTCTGTATAAATAAATGGGATTAAATGAAATTGGGAGTTACAGACAGTTCTATGGCCTCGTAGGTATGGGCAACTTGTGGGCCAAAGGGCCTGTTTATGTTGTAGTGTTTTATGTTATAAAAGTACCAAAACAAAGCATGGAGAAATTGGGGGTTTTTACAAATCTAAGTTATTTTAATCAGGGTCTTGATCTACTGAAGGTAATGTCTGTTAAACACAAGATGATAAGAAACTCTTCCCTCAGCTGGTTAGAAGTGGATCAGGCTGTTGGGAGTCTGATATGCTGCTTGATAATTCAGTGGTTATTCCCTTTTTCTGAAGCATGTTCCACATTTCTGGTGCAGCAGGATGAGAGCATCCTTCAAGCTGCTGCGTGCAGTTTGCTCTGGATCTTTTCAAATCCCATTAAATAAAATGAGGATTGTTGCACTCTTTCAAATCGCTGCAAAGGTGTTAGATACTCTACTACAATAGATTGTGTGATAGAGAGCGAGAGATTTTGTTCTGTCACGCTGTTCAAATCTTCTAAACTTTGCTGTTTGCAAACTATTCTCAAAATCTGAGAAGGTCCTAAATCTCAGGTCTTACACAATCTCATTCTAAAACATTTCTCTATTTTGGAGCACTAATTGTCCATATGTGTCCATATCTTTCTATTTTTTTAGCTTTTGTCTTTCTCATTTATTAATCTATCAGTCTTCTCCCTCTTCCACTTGTCTCGTTCTTTTGTTCTGCTGCACTCTGCCTTTTTTTTTACATATGTTCCTTCAGCACCTAATTGGAGCTGGATCAGCTGACTGTTATAAATTAAAGAAGCTCACTTCAACTCCTCCCACAGTCCAAAAATGTGTTAGTTGGGTTGGTTGGCCATGCTTCCTAGTGTCAGGGGGATTAATTAATAGATTAAATATATGGGGTCAGGGTGGGATTGTTGTCAGTGCAGACTCGATTGGCCAGATGGCCTCCTCCTGCACTGTCGGGATTCTGTGATCCTTTGATTCTAACTCCCTGAACTGATTGTAATCTTTGATTTCAGTGTTTCTCCCCCTGGTGGTGATTTCTCTGATCCCGTGACGTCAGCTACTCTTGGTATTGTACAGGTAAACTGAAACAAACTCAATGCTTCTCCAGGCTTTTCAAATATACATGTTGGCAACAGTCAACAAATTGGAGCATGATTGATTTACTTTTATCTACTGAATCAAATATTAATCATATCATTGCAATTCATCGTGACCCAATGTACACTATTTTATCAGTGATGGGAACTAATTGGAAGTTTATTCGTTTTTGCCATCATTCATACTTTCATTTTGCTGATTAGTGTGGTGAGGAAGTAGGTGAATTATACAAGCACTGACACGTGTGTATTTTACCTGTCTTGTCCTTCGTGCAGCTTCTGAAGTCTGTCCGCTCAAACAATATCTAATTATGATTATCCCCACAGCCATGCCCAGACTGGGCTCTGAGTTCAGAATGATGCCATGTCTGCAATTTGTCTGGAATTGTTTAGGAACACGAATTCTCAAAGAATCAACTGGCATGAGGAGTGGCTGGAAAAGCAGATTTGAAGCCCAAGATCAGCCATAAAGGGACAGAGGGGGTTCCTTGGGTTGAATGGTCTGCTCCTGCTCCAATTTCCTCCTCTTATTTCTAAACAATCCCAGATACTACACAATTCTCTGAATTCAGAGCCTCTCTAAGCACTGCTCTAGGGGTAATGCTTAATATCCAAAGTGACAGAGCATTCACAACTCTCTTGTGCAGAGAATATCAAAGATCCACAATCCTTTGAGTGAGAGACATTCTCATCTCAGTCCCAAATGATCAGCCCCTCTTCCTGAGCCTGCCCCTGTGTTTTAGATTCCCCAGCCAGTTGAAACAGTCTCTACCCTGTCAAGCCCCTTCAGATTCTTGTATGTTTTGATGAGATTACCTCCCTTAAACCCCAAAGAATGAAGGTCTAATTGAACTTTTGATGTACTGTCTGCAATGCAAGTATATCTTACCCTGAATTTGGAGAACAAAACTGCACACACTACTCTTCGTTGTTTCACCAAAGCCCTGTATGATTGTAGCAAGACTTCTTTATTCCTGTTCCTCAGAATGCTCAAACTGAAGGCCAACATGCCATTCGCTTTCCTAATTGCTTACTGTACCTGCATGCTCACTTCTGAGTTCCTTGTACAAGGCACTCGAGTATCTCTGAGCGCACACATTTACAAAGTTCATGTCTTGTTTAAGCAAAAATCTATTGCAACCATAGTGAATAACCTCACACTTTCCCACATTATACTCCATCTACCATCATCTTGCTCATGTATTTACCTTTATCTGTCTATATCTCTTGCAGCCTCTGTCTTCCTCACAATTTACATTCCCACAAACTTCAGTTAACATGGATTGTAAATAGGCTGCAGCACTGATGTTTAAGTCATGGTCTACAAAACACCAAATTTAAACATTTCTGAACTCCAGTTGTTTGGATATCACTTTTTTATGGTGAAATTACAGAGGTTTAATCTAGTCATGTCCACCTGTAGAACCAATTTTCAAACATCCTTAGTTATTTATTTCACTTTGGTCCATTTGTACATCAGTGGAAAATAAATTAAAAAATGGTCTGTACCAGAATAAATTGGACTATTGAAGCAATACACAACCCAGGGAAAAATCCAATGCTATATTTGCTATCATGATTGCATTGCTGCTTCATTGGCCTACATCCAAGGAATGAGAGAGGAAAACTTCTCTAAGCAATGGTATGAGAATGATTGTCACAGTCTCTGCTATGTACATGGACGAAGCAAAGCATTTAGTTACTTCAGCCATTTACAGGCAGTGTATTTGTCAATGTTGTCATTGACAACCCAGTGATGCCCCAATCCCTTAACTGCTCTGCCAGGAAGCTTCTTCAGGCTGGCATCTAGCCTCCTGTTCTCATGCCCTTGCTCAGTTGTAGACCTCAAACCAGAATAATGTCCTGAAACAGGGAAATTGAATGCAAGAGTGATCACAGCAACGGGCTACAGCATTTTTCTCTGTTGATATTCAGCATCAGTTTATGTTTGCCACCAGATGGCAATGAGGAGCAGTAAAGAATTGAAAAAAGCACTGACTAATTTCACACACCAGCTTTTATTCTTCCTCTTATTTCTCTCATTCTATCTCGCCCTCCTTCCTGTCTGCTCACATCAACTCTGCTCTCCCCACTGCTCTCTCTCTGCAGCCCACCTTCCCTCTCTTTTGGCTTCTCTTTCTCTGTCTCTCTGGTGAACCTGCTCTATGATCACTTGCTCCCCAACCCCAGTGCTTTTTCTCCCCCACTATACCCGCACTCCGGAGGACTGAAGAGTTGGGGAGGGGGTGACTGTTGCCAGAGGAAGTTGAAGGGAGTGCAAGAGTGAAACAGTAAAAGATGACTTAAATTTTGAGTTGGGAAGGAAGCGTCAGCAAGTTTTTCATACAGGAATTGAGAATATTGAAAATTGACTTTTCTCACCCAGGTATTTTGGGGGTTAGATAAGAAGTTGGCACAACGCAAGCACTTCCCTTCGGTGAACTGGCTGATCAGCTACAGTAAGTACACCCGTGCTCTGGACGAATACTATGACAAGCACTTCACTGAGTTTGTACCACTGAGGACCAAAGCTAAGGAGATTCTGCAGGAAGAGGAGGACCTGGCAGAGATTGTCCAACTTGTTGGAAAAGTGAGTTTGTTTCTTCAGCATTGTTTTGAAAGTCTCGGTGTTAGTGAGAAGTATCACATTGCTTAAATCCATTCCACCTAAAAGCTAACCACAATGCAACGGGCACAGTCCAGACACCCACATCTGTGTTATTGATGTCCCTGGACAAAATTGTTCATGTCGCTGACTGAGCTACCTAGGCCACAAGCCTTATTCCCTCCCCAAATCTCTTTCTCTCCTACTTTAAAATACTCCTTTGGTAAGGCAACAACATGTCCTCAACACTGATGTCCCACAAGGTTATGTCCTCAGCCCCCTACTATACTTGTACACTAATGACTGTGTAGGAAAAGGATACAAAAGTCTGTGGTCACGTACTAACTGACTCAAGAACAGTTTCTTCCCTGCTGCCATCAGACTTTTGAATGGACCTATCTTGCACTAAGTTGATCTTTTTCTACACCCTAGCTTTGACTGTAACACTACATTCTGCACTCTCTCCTTTCCTTCTGTATGAATGGTATGCTTTGCACAAGAAACAGTACTTTTCACTGCATGTTAATACATGTGACAATAATAAATTTAAAAACCTACCAAGCTTTTGGTCACCTGTTCTAGCTCCCCTGTGAAGCTCTTCAAGATATTTGCTAAGTAACACTGCAATATAAATACAAAATGTGATGAGGTATATTGACTTGTTATTCTTTGTAGTTCCTACTGTTTGCCTTGAGGTTAGGCTGTTAGTTTTCAAGTTTGTAGCTTTGCTGAGACCAGCACAGTGGACTGTTCCAGTCTGTTCAACAGCCAATATGTCCTGCATGATCTTTTAGTTAGCCCCTCACCTCTATTTCACTCCAGATCCTGAGCATACAATCTAGACTAATAATTTGTTGCTGTTGAGAGGCAGCTTAAGCTAAGGCACTCAGATGAGCATGAGATCCTGTGGGACTATTCAGAAAAGCCCAACAAGTTTTCTAATACCTTGGCCAATATCTTGCCCTCATCCAACGCTATATAAAAAAAAACTTGTCATTGGCTGAATGCTGCAAGTGAGATCATTAATACAGGAGCTGCAAACAGTCAGAAAATGTGTCAAAGAACAAAAAAGGGAAATTACAACACAGGAACAGGTCCTTCAGCCCTTCAAGCCTGTACCAACCATGTTGCCTGACAGAACTAAAACCCCCTATCCTTCCAGGACCAATCCCCCCGCTCTGTTCTCATCCTATACATGTTTTTGTCAAGATGCCCCTGAAAAGTCACTTCAATATCTGCTTCCACTACCTCCCCTGGCAGTGAGTTCCAGGCAGCCACTACTCTTTTTAAAAAAAAAAGTAATCAATGTGGGTTCAGGGGAGGGGAGCTTGTAATGAGTGTAGGTTCTGGACGGGGGGGGAATTTTTGTAATGTTTGGGTTCTGGAGGGGGTTTTGTTACTTTCATTTTGTTCTACAAGGTATGTTGTACTTGAAAATAAAATCAGGGACTGCGAAGAAAGGGGGAGATGGCAAATTTTCCTTGGTTTTGCTGCTCATTTCAAATGTCTCATTCTGTACAGGCATCCCTGGCGGAGACCGACAAAATAACTTTGGAGGTGGCAAAGTTGATAAAAGATGATTTCCTGCAACAGAACGGATACACTCCCTACGACCGGTGAATGTAGTCCCATGATTTTCCTCTCCCAACAAATACATGCATGTCCTCAGTTGGAGTATTTTTTTAATAGTTAATCACATACAGCTGCTCCTGCACAGTTATGAAAGATTCTGATAGGGTAGACGCATTGTGTTTCCACTTGTGTGAAGAAGCAAAATCAGAGACCAGCGTGGTAAGATAATTGTCAAGATAGCAAAATGGGCAATTCAGAAGAAATTTATTTACATCACCTCAATAGTCCTTTACCCAGAGAGTGGGGAGAATGTGGGACTCTCTGCCACAGGGAGTAGTTGAGATGAATAGTATAGATACATTTAAAGGGAAGCTGGATTTTAAGTTTATTTATTAGTCACAAGTAGGCTCACATTAACACTGCAATGAAGTTACTGTGAAAACCTCCAGTAAACACATGAGAGAGAAAGGCATTGTAAAATATATTGCTAGGTGAGATAAGAAGGGATGGGAGTTTTGCGAGAGTGTGAACACCAACATAGGCTGAGTTGAATGGCCTGTTTCTGTGCTGCATATTCTGTGTTAAGAGATTAGTGGTGATGAAATGTGGGTTTGTGACAGCATTTGTCCCCACATTGTGTTTTCCGGTTTCTATAGAACTAATGAAGGCATTTGTTCTACAGCCAGAAAAGCCAAATAATTATCTAATTGTAGTCTCAGAAAAGGTCTTGATAAATGGTAGTCCACCTCACAATACTGTAGGTGGAGGTGAACTACATTTTGAGAAACCTTTATGGAGGATGGTTGTTGGAGAGTGGAAATGACCAGGTTAGTCTGCATTGTTGACAGAGGCAGATGTTCTGAACAGTGACTCAATGTATTTTGATGATTTGGAAGGTTTTGTGGTCCAAGGGGCCCGAAGTTGCCACGTGCACCTGCGTATTATAGGCAAAAGACTGTCTGGAGTGAGTGCACAGATTCTACCCAGTGCTTGCTTTGCTTTTTCAGATTAATATCCAGGAAAATGAGTATGGAAAGTCAAAAGGTGGAGAAGTGTTTTTTTGGGAGGGGTGTGGTTACTTCTTTAAAAGGTGATGGGAGCCAGATTTATATCAGTGAGCAAGAATCTGAGGAATGAAATTGGGTGAATAGGGGCTTGGTTGAAATGGGGTTGAGAAATTTGGTTATGAATTTTGTAACATGGTTTTAAAAGCAGTGTTTGGGGGATTGTTGAGTGTGAGGGAAGAGGTTTGAGGGGTGGAGGAGTGTGGAAGGTTAAAGGTTGATGTCTTGAATTTGGATAATAAAGTACACGATTTTCTTGTCCTCAAGTCTGATCTAGAATGGAACAATATATGGAGTTGACTTGTACTGGGGGGAAGTTATTCTCGAGGGTTTGAAGTTGGATAAGTCCCCTGGGCCGGACGGGATTTACCCTAGGATTCTCTGGGAGGCAAGAGAGGAGATTGCAGAGCCTCTGGCTCTGATCTTCAGGTCGTCGTTGGTTACGGGTGTGGTTCCGGAGGACTGGAGGATAGCGAATGTGGTCCCGTTGTTCAAGAAGGGGAAGAGAGACCTTCCAGGGAATTATAGGCCAGTGAGTCTTACTTCTGTGGTGGGCAAAGTATTGGAGAGAATAATTAGGGATAGGATTTATACTTATTTAGAGAGTAATGAATTGATTGGAAATAGTCAGCATGGTTTTGTGAAGGGTAGGTCGTGCCTTACTAACCTCATTGAGTTTTTTGAAAAAGTGACTAAAGAGGTGGATGGGGGTAAGGCGGTTGATGTGGTATATATGGACTTTAGTAAGGCGTTTGATAAGGTGGCCCATGGAAGACTTCTGCAGAAAATGCAGATGTATGGGATAGAGGGTGATTTAGCTAATTGGGTTAGGAATTGGCTAGCAGATAGAAGACAGAGGGTGGTGGTTGATGGAGATATTCATCGTGGAGTTCGGTGACAAGTGGTGTACCTCAGGGGTCTGTTTTGGGGCCCCTGCTGTTTGTAATTTTTATAAATGATCTGGATGAGGGTATTGAAGGATGGATTAGTAAATTTGCAGATGACACTAAAGTCGGTGGAGTGGTAGATAGTGAAGAGGGGTGTTATAGTTTGCAGAGAGACTTGGACAAGTTGCAGAGCTGGGCCGAGAGGTGGCAAATGGAGTTTAATGTGGAAAAGTGTGAGGTAATGCACTATGGCAGAAATAATAAATGTGTAGAGTATAGGGCAAATGGTAGGATTCTTAGTAGTCTAGATGAACAGAGGGATCTTGGTGTGTATGTGCATAGATCCCTGAAAGTAGGCAGTCAGGTCGAGAAGGTTGTTAGGAAGGCATATGGAGTCTTGGCTTTTATTGGTAGAGGGATTGAATTTCGGAGCCGCAACGTCATGTTGCAACTGTACAAAACTCTAGTGCGGCCGCACTTGGAGTATTGTGTGCAGTTCTGGTCCCCGCATTATAAGAAAGATGTGGAGGCATTGGAGAGGGTACAGAGGAGGTTTACCAGGATGTTGCCTGGTATGGAGGGCAGGTCTTATGAAGAGAGGCTGAGGGATTTGAGGTTGTTTTCGTTAGAAAGGAGGCGGCTAAGAGGGGACCTAATCGAAACATATAAGATGATTAGAGGTTTAGATAGGGTGGACAGTGATAGCCTTTTTCCTAGGATGGAAAAAGCTAGCACGAGGGGACACAGCTTTAAATTAAGGGTGATAGTTATAGGACGGATATCAGAGGTAGGTTCTTTACCCAAAGGGTGGTTCGGGAGTGGAATGCCCTGCCTGCAGCAGTTGTAGATGCGCCAAGTTTGGTGGCGTTTAAGAGGTTAGTTGATAAGTATATGGAAGAGAAGGGAATGGTTTAGTTTGGAGGGGCATTGCTTTTTATATTGGTCGGCACAACATCGAAGGCCGAAGGGCCTGTTCTGTGCTGTAATGTTCTATGTTCTAAGTTAGGAGTTCCTTCTTTCCACAGCGATGCCTGTAGATTTGGTGAGCTTTGTTTGACCGAGTTTTCAATGCGTGACACCGTAACGATTATGAAGAAGCTGTCAATATTGTATTGCCTGCTACATTTTGACAAAGCTGTTCTGATTTCCTTCTACCCTCAGCTTCTGTCCATTCTACAAAACTGTTGGTATGCTGTCAAATATGATTGGCTTTTACGATATGGCTCGTCACGCTGTTGAGTCAACTGCACAAAGTGATAACAAAATCACATGGTCAATTATCCGTGAACACATGGGCGAGATTCTCTACAAGCTGAGTTCCATGAAATTCAAGGTAACTGTTTAGAATAAGCATGGTTTCTACCAAACTGTCCCAAGTGCTTCCATCTCTGTTAATTACACAGTTGATCATTGAACTTCTGAATGCAGGTTGGTGGCATCGAGACACGGGGGGGGACAAAAAATGTTATCATTTCACCACATTGTGACTATTCTGTTTTGATTACAAACTGGCTTTGCCAGTTGATCTAATCCAACATGGTAAGATACACATGGAAACCGTTGCTGTATCAAATAGTTTCTGCTGTGTAACTGAATCCAAACCTTCATTTGGGCTTGTTCTTATTCAACATTGTTCTGAGATGGCCTTGTTTTTTTGCAAGATGCTGCATCCCAAAGATGCAAGAGTTCTTTTCTTCCATCAATACAGGCTGGAACTGAACCCCATGCTGTGAAGATGTTTAACCAGCGGTGGTACCTGGCTCTTTGTTTGATCCTTCGGTAGATGTAGTTTTTCAATATGATCCTTGTGCCATCTGTAATTGAAAATTTGTACAAACCTGATGTACTGTAAAATTAATAATCCATTTTACTATCAAAAGGCAAGTGGAGAATTAACCCCCTTCCCACTTGCTATCTGCAGATAGAGTTGTTTCTGCATTCCTAGCAAGGAGCATGAGTCAGAGACTAACATGAGTGCTGACTTGAGTGAAATAAATCTCAGCCAAACAATCAGTATAGTCCTAACCAGATATTGTGCAATCTAATTTCACTCGATGGAAAAACTTTGGTAAGATTAAAAGTGATAAAACCAAGGTCTGCACTCTTGGCAGTTAATTGGAATAAAAGGCCGAATTTTCCAGTCCCATCATGAGACTGGAAATTCACGTCTGATTGTCCATCCTGTCCTGATGATTTCTGCAGCAGGTGGGACCTGAAATTTACCCCATAGTGTAAGCCTACATATTTCACTAATTACAGTCTAGTTTCTCATCAGATTCTAACTGGTCTGAACTACAGTTGCTTTTGCATAAACTGGCCTGCCCATTCAGTTGTCTGAAGTCCCCTATTATTGTGCAACAGTATGGGGAGGGGGGCAGGAGAGATTGTGATAGCATCTGCATGCAAAGGCAAAAAGAGCTGCACTTGCTGTTTCAGTTCTGTTTAATGAGCTGTCTGTGGCAATGTTTCTGGGAGCAGCTAAGTGTGGCATACTTACAGTAATTGATGACAAGTAGGTTAGACTAGAGCATGCCTTATGAAGACAGGTTGAGGGAGCTGGGACTGTTCTCCCTGGAGAGACGAAGGTTGAGAGGCGACCTGATAGAGGTTTACAAGATGTTGAGAGGAATAGATAGGGTGGACTCTCAGAGACTATTTCCCAGGGCTGAAATGGTCGCGACGAGAGGGCACAGATTTAAGGTGCAGGGAAGCAAGTACAGAGGGGATGCTAGGGGAAAGTTTTTCACTCAGGGTGGTGAGTGAATGGAATCGGCTGCCATCGGTGGTGGTCGAGGCGAACTCGCTGGGGTCTTTTAAAAGACTTCTGGATGAGTATATGGGATCCAATGGGATTGGGGGTTATAGATAGGTCTATGGCTGGGTAGGTTTTGATGTGTTCGGCACAACTTGTGGGCCGAAGGGCCTGTTTGTGCTGTAGTGTTCTATGACCATACAATGCAGAGCTAAAGTGTATTCTTAAAAAGGGGTTTTGAGTTCTTTGTTCATTTTAATGCTTGTTAGTTCTCAAAACTAATGTAGAGTTACACAGCTTGTTCATAACCAGAGGATGTCCCAAAGCTACTCACAGCTGAATGCTCAGTGAATGTGATATCAAATGTCACTTCACTTCTTGCAGTGTTTTGCCAATTAGTGCAAAGGGTCAGGCTGAATGGCACAGATTGATATGAGTATATTCTCTTTCCAGGACCCAGTGAAGGATGGAGAGGCAAAGATCAAAGCAGACTATGCGCAACTTTTTGAAGACATGCAAACTGCATTCCGTAGTCTAGAAGACTAAAAGTGGTTGTTCCTGAGAATACTTTAAACAAAATCCGGATTGCCCAGTATTTATAGCTGTGTTGTTTCTTGTTTTTGGTTTCCTTGCATTCCTTTTCTACATTTAACATCTTAAATGTTTTGATGTATTCAACGTTCACCAATCAGACGGAGTTTGATAGGGATAGTTTATTCTGAATGTCTTTGTAGAAGGGTGGGATCTACTTGCCAATAGTGAAAACAAATGTCAGTATTGTGTCTCTGCCATAACTGGTATTGTACACCCTTGGTTTGCTGTAACCAACAGATCCTGTTCACTTTTAAACCATTGCAGAAACAAGTGTGACCACCTCACTTTATTTTTTAAATGTAAATCAATGGCAAATGTGCATCGTAAGGTGTCCATGTATACATAAGCGTCTGTACATATATAATAAAAATAGGTACCTACACTATTGTAATCATTAAGTTCTAGCTTTACTTTTGGATTCTTATCAACTGAATCCAAAACATCCAGAAGTAATCCTGTTTTGGCATGAAATACAACATCAACTTTGAAACTATTCTCGATGTGTAAAACACTTGACTCGTTGCCAGAGCACAACTACCATGAAGAATCTGATAATAGCAAGCAGGAATACCAGCTCCAACCTGACAGAATCAGCAGCAGCTGGTGCTGTTGGACACTGATGACATGCGTGCCTGAAAGAATTGTTAATTTCCTTAAATTTTCCGTTAGTGTAGAAGATAACTGAGCCACTCCACACAACACCAATTTCAAACATTACAACAGAGCCAGATATATTTTGTCCTACAGTTTAAACAAAATAACTAAAGGCTAGGTACTCAGGCTTGGATTATGTCAACTTTATATCCCTCTTAACCTTGATTTACGTAGGAATTGTACTCTTAAGCTCTTGATTTGACTTTCCGTCAGAGCACTGGCCTCTTCTCTCGTGTTGAGCTTTTGGAATCTCTATTTTGATTTGTGTTTGCAATTCGTACCAACTGGTTTCTGAGTTAAATTGAAAATGCCCTTAACCTGAATCTTCTGGAGGGTTTACAAAAGGAAGCTTCCTTATGAAGCTTATGAGCCAGACACTTGGCTGTCAAGGTAGGGAAAAGCCATCCTGTGATTTGGAAGGGTCAGTACACAACCATTTGTACTAAACGTGCTTTACTAGACGATGAAACTTGATGTGTTCTCAGGGATTGCAAAAGCCATCTATATTGAGTACTGCACCAGGTTAAGATGATAATGGATGGAGTCAGGCCTATGGAAAGTACAGTTGATCAGAAATATGTTCAACATCCAATTTTGTTATTTTCTGCTGAAAAGTAATTGAGGTGGAAGGTTATGCAGAGGTTAATGATATTGGCCAGCAAACAATCAGTGAAGGTGAGGGAAATTGTCATGGCTGGAAGAGTGTAATGAAACTAGGGTTATGTAAGTAAGGAAAGCATTTGAAAATTTTATAAACTCAAAAAATGAGCTTGGATGAGGGATTTTGAAATAATTAGAAGCTTTACACAGCACATTGTACCTGCCAACATTACTAGTTCAAACACTGGATTAGTGGTGGTATTGTTAATTTGTTTTTCCACTCTTGTCCTCTGTTTTTGAGTTATACTTCCCAAGAGCATGGCTGATCTTAGCCCAAAATGTTCCTAACTGTGGAGAACATTGATTTTCCAAGACAATTCTTGGCTTGTGGGGTGTGACTGCACTCTGCCTGAAACACTGCACTGTGGGGTAAACTAATTTATCAATGATAGTAAGGATCTCTAATCCTATAATAGGATGTTATATTTTGGAGATAACTGGTGCAAAATTGACTTCCAGAAGTTGAGATTATCCAGTTTACACTTGTAGCTTGACTATTAGATAGAAGATGAGCTCACTGAAGAGCTAGTATCAGATGTGTAGAATGTTAGAATTTTTTGCACTATTTTAGTTAGGAATGGTTAAAATATTGGAATTACATGTTTTGGCTGTCATAGGAATGCAACTGGTGCACTTGCTTAATAATGGATTGTTTTGGCTTTATAAATGATTTCATATTCCATCTGCTTTGTGTTTGATTTTTGTCACTGTTCATTACACTGTTGATAATCTAGTCATGCTTGGTTATGAGGATATACTGGAAGGGACTGGGTGATATTTGTAAATGTGAATCAATACTGGGTGGGGAAAACACTATGAAAGTCAAGCCAAAGCATAATTCCTGAAGTCAGGAACGTGCAGCTCAGCAGTAATTTGGAAAATTATTCTCTGCTGTTTAATATATTGTGAATATTTTAGTGCATGTTAGAATATAAAGCTTAATGTTTTTGAAATCTTGTCTTCCATGTGTAGCTTAGTAGAAGGTTCACTATCATTAATTTGCAGTTATTTATTATTGACTCTTCTAATTTAAGGCCATTGCATTGCGTTAAAACTTGTGCTAGTTAGATAAATCAAAAAAACTCAATTTGGGTTTGAATTGTCAATATTTGAGATTTCTAGATACAGTTACATTGTCTATTTATGGTCATTTGAGCTTGCAAAGATAGGTGAAAGCAAGCTAGTTCCCTTTGAGTCAACTTTTAAAATATTAAATTGTGCAGTACTTGTGGAAATTTCCATGTTATTTTTGTTTAAACTTGGTTAGAGGAGTCTGGCTCTGATTGGTTTATCAGTCAGGTACTTCATTAATTCATTGATTTAACTTTAAACAACCTATAATTGTTAATCCATTCTGTCCTAGAAAAAAAGATGTTCAAGTCCATTCTGTAAATAATTTTAAATTTGGTTCTTTCAAACAATGTTTCTACCCAAATATATATTTGAAAAAAGGTATCAATACAATGGCTCCTTTTTGATGATTATTTGAATACTTTCAAACAACTTTAGAAAAAAACAATTGAAGGAAGCAAGGCAGTGCAAATCTGTCTGGTCTCTGCTTACCAGTGCCTAGAATGTTAGACCTTTAACAAGAAAAGATGAGCATCTCCAGCGATGATGGTCTGCAGCAAATGAAAGACATTCTACACATCTGGAATAGGCAGTTCTTCAACATCATTTTCATAAGCAGTAAATGCATGTAATTCTGCTTCCAGTTGTGTGAAAATGGGCATTCCCTCTGATCAAATTAATGTTAAAACCCTTTAATGCAGCAAATGACAATGAAATGTGGGTGTAATTAATCTTGCTGTAAAAGGTATGAGAATATATTGGGAATTAAAACAGTGAAGCAACTGTGCATTGTGATTAATGTAAGGCAATAATTCAAGTTGTATTTTTTCCAGGGTTTGATTATAGTAAATTTCACTGTTACGTAAATTATCTTTGTGTGCACAGGATGGTTACATTTTTCATATTTGTTTGGTCATTGTGCAAAATTACAAAAAAAAAATAAAAGTTGCAATGGTGTGCAGTGATCAATAATGCTTCCAGTGTCTGAGGAATTGCTGAGGACTCTACTATTTATCATACATCTGAATTAGCTCAAAGGTGAAGTTAAAGATATGATTCCAGTAATTTTCAAAGTAAAGACTCTTCAAAGATCTACAAGTTGATCACAGTTCCTTTAAGGACTTGATGCTAAGGGCTGGGACTTGCTCCAATCAATGGGTTATTAGTAGGGTGGAACTTTCTGCTTGCGCATGTAACAGGTTTTCTGCAGTGCCCTCAATTATGTATATGGAGCTGGTTCACTGCAGTAAAACTGAATATTGGTGGAACAGAGGTAAATTGAGTTGTCCCTCAATGTTTTAAACACCTTCAACTAATTGAATAGTTTACAAGTATTTGTCCATTCTGGCACACCACAGAAAGTGAAGTTACAAGGTGAAAGGAATGGCCTTGAGCAGTAAGAAAGAGGTCAGCAGTCATAAGGAATCTAGATTTTCTGATGCATAATATTCTACTGACTAAAGCCAGTCTAAGAAGAATGGAAGTTTAGGGTTGAGAGGAGGAAATCCCACAAGTATGTTATAATCACTTGGCTGAAAGTGTAATTGGTACATGCATTCTTTCATTATTCATTTCTTGCTATGGATCTTGTCATGTACAAGAGTTAAAGCAACTGGAGGAAGAACAGACAACTTCCAAAATTTGAGTGCAAATGATGAAACTTTGCAGTTTGCTGAATAGAATAGTGATGATTGAGGGGTTATCTACAACAATTAAATCACCCCATTAATATCTTTAGTGGTGGGTTCAGAGTGGCAGTTACCATTGTCTTAATAGATGCCTTGAAGGAATATGAAACTTCCACAAAATTTACCATATTCTGTCTGTTTTCTGTTACCTAGCATTAGCGGTGGTAAAAATGTGGTTACTCCCTTTGTAAAATAATGAGCCACCTCCTCGAGTGTAGCACAGATTGTTTCTACATAATTCTTACCAAAGGATTCAATGAATATGATTCAAGGTCAGATTTATTCACATCCCTTATTATTGATCCTTGGATATAAAAGAAATTAATTTCTTCTGACAAGCAATCAATGGCACTTAATCATACAACTGATCAGGTGCTTTATCAGGTCTTGGAGCTCTCAACCTGCTGTTAAACAGAGACTTATCTGTAGAAACCTGTCAAGAACTGACATTTACCAATATGAATGAGATCAATAGTAAATTCAACAATGTAGGATGAAACTAAATGAATTTGGAAAGACATTTAATTGAGAAGATATGAAAACAAAATATCTCATAGTTTACAGGTGTATGAATGGTATCTAGAATTCTTATTATTCATGAACTTTGTACGAACACACGTGTATCCCTATCCTCAGCTGCATCCTCTATAGCATCCCATTCTG
This sequence comes from Sphyrna mokarran, assembly GCA_024679065.1. Taxonomy (NCBI): domain Eukaryota; kingdom Metazoa; phylum Chordata; class Chondrichthyes; order Carcharhiniformes; family Carcharhinidae; genus Sphyrna; species Sphyrna mokarran. The sequence continues at coordinate 2,077,270 of JAGIQG010000010.1, read as the reverse complement.
GTCTCAGGCTTTGGTAGTCTCAATTGTTCTTTTGCTAGTAAACTAGGAAAATATTCTTCACTGTCCAATTTGGTGGTGGTTTGGTTAAATCACTGTGGTATATTCTATAATAGGACAAAAGCAGCGTGTTAGTAATTCAGTGGCCAGGACAAATCATCAAATCCCTACAAAGCAGGAGGAGGCCATTTGGCCCATCAGGTCTGTACCAACTCTGACAGCATTTTACCCAGGTGCAATCCCCATAACCTCACATATTTATCCTCCTAACCTAGACATCTAGGGACATTAATGGGCAATTTAGCATAGCTAATCCACCTAACTGGCACATTATTGGACTGTGGAAGGAAACCCAAGGGAAAACATGCAAACTCCACAGTCATCCAAGGCTGGAATCAAACCCAGGTCCCTGGCACCACGAGAAAGAAGTGCTAACTATTGTGCCCACCCTTAATGATCCATTAGCAAGAGTTTAAATCCCAGCATGGCAGCTGGGAAGCTTTAAATTTTATTAGATACATCTGGACTAAAAGGCCATATAATAATGATGACTTGTAATAACCAGATTGTTGTAAAAACCCACCTGCTTCATTAAAGTCATTGAGGGAAGGAATCTGTGGCCCTTACTCTATCTGACTTGTCAATAACTTCAGCTCCACAGCAATGTGATCGACTTCTACCTTCCCCCTGAAATGCCCAGCAAAAGAGGGGAAGCTGTGGCATAGTGGTACTATCCAGTAATCCAGTCAGGTTCAAAACTGCCATACAGTGAAATGAATTCAATGAAAATTTGGAATTAAAAGGCTAATGCTAATCATGAAATTACTGTTTGTTGCAAAGACCATCTGGTTCGCTAATATCCTTTAGGGAAGAAAATCCATTATCCTTACCCAGTCTGCCCCACATGTGGCTCCAGATCTACAACAATGTGGTTGACTTTAAATACCTTTTGAAAGCCATTCAGTTCAGAGCAACTAGCAATGGGCAGTAAAAGCTGGGTTTGCATGATACATGCATTCTGTGACTGAATTTTAAAAATATTCCTATCCAAGCAACATTCTGTGGGGTATTTTTGAGTAAAAATGGGAAATTTGTAATGAAAGTTAAAAGCTTCATTAGTAACCATGCTTTTTGTAAGGCTAATTGCTTACAACATATAGCCTAAAATTATGTACGCACCATACTATTTATACCTAACACTTCCAGATATAAGTAGTTCCATGCTGACCAACGTAACAAAATGTTCATTAGACACTGACCAGTGGCATTCAGATCCTATTGTTTGTCCCAGTGTTTAGGGCTGTAGTTAATTTCATGTTGATCTTGTGCCAGGGAGTGATGACAGTGAGAAAGTGTGTTTCTGTGTCCCTCTACACTTACCATGTCAGTCTAATCACCATGAATGCAATACCATCAGCGTCAACTTCATTAGCTTAGAATGCAATCATAGAACACTACAGCACAAACAGGCCCTTTGGCCCTAAGTTGTGCCGATCATATCAGTACCTACCAGGCCATAGAACTATCTGTAACTCCCAATCCCATTAAATCCCATATACTCATCCAGAAGTCTCTTAAAAGACACCAGCGAGTTCACCTTTACCACCACTGACAGCAGCCGATTCCATTCACTCACCATCCTGAGTGAAAAACTTACCTCTAACATCTCCTCTGTACTTGTCCCTCAGCACCTTAAACCTGTGTCCTCTCGTAGCAACCATTTCAGCCCTGGGAACTAGCCTCCGAGAATCCACTCTATCTATTCCTCTCAACATCTTATATCCATAGATTTCCATGACGTGGCTCAATTCTGATATGTCATTTTTTTCAATGAAAAGTTACACTTTATTTTTTATTTTTGCTCAAAAGGAGATGCATTTGTTGAGCTCATGGGTCCAATGTTGTTACATATATTTAATATATTGAAACATATATCTCCCTTGTTGATGTTGGAGGGGCCACCATTTCATCAGGCTTTTTATAATGAAATGTCTGTTTTTATGAGAACATAAATAAAAAAAAACAATTTCAATGGATGTGAGGGCTACCATTAGTAATTACATTCCTTGAGAAAGCTACTGGATAAAAGATTCAGATAACATTAAAGCTCAATAATGAGAATGGATCAACTGAAATCCACAGACTTGTGAATCCAACAGCTCCAAATTGTGATCTTCAAAGTCAGCCAATATTAAAGTTGAACCCTTCACATCACTGAAAAAAATCTCACATGTAGGATGAAGGGGAGAATAGAAGAGGAAAGCTAAATGTAGGGATATCCATCTCATCAACTAACTCACAGTGGATTAATGCTGCCAATTTTTGAACTAAGCTGGTGCAACTTGAGCTGTAAGAAAAGACAAAAATCATTAGCATTGGACACTAGGTGGGAAGAATACAGCAGAACACAAATATAGCAGGCATAGCTTGTATAGTCACTACAGAAGGAATTTGAATAAGACTGTATTTTACTACATCATTGATATTTTGATTGGCGTATAAACCTGTATTGTGGGGAGTCAAAAAAAAACTGACTAATAAAAATATATCTTTTTATTTGTCTATTTCTGTTTAAATGCTGAACAGCTACCAGGTCCAACAAATTGAGACAGTTAAATGAACTGTACTGATGAGTTAAGCATTTCTGTAATTTCTGGAAATGGAGAACTGCCTTTTGTTCTGTGATTAAAGCATATTCATTTGTGTCACAAGTAGGTTACATTACATTAACACGGCAATGAAGTTACTGCGAAAATCCTCTAGTCATCACACTCAGGCACCTGTTCAAGTATACAGAGGGAGAATTTAGCATGGCCAATGCATCTAACCAGCATGTCTTTTGGACTGTAGAAGGAAATCAAAGCACCTGAAGGAAATCCACACAAACATGGGAAGAACATACAGATTCTGCACAAATAGTGACCCAAGCTGGGAATTGAACCTGGATCCCTGGCACTGTGAGGCAGTGGTGCTAACCACTGTGCCACCTTGTTGCCCTTTCTTATAGCAAGTGTCCTTTTCAATCTGGGTAACAAGTCAGACAACACCAGGTTAAAGTCCAACAGGTTTATTTGGTAGTACAAACCATAAGCTTTCAGGGCGCTATTTCTTTATCAGGTGAGCAGGAGTTCTGTTCAGAAATAGGGCATACATAGACACAGACTCAATTTACAAGATAATGGTTGGAAGGCGAGTCTTTACAGTTAACCAAGTTTTAAATGTACAGATAATGTGACTGGAGAGATGGTTAGGCACTGGTTAACGAGATGTGTACTATCTCCAGCCAGGACAGTTAGTGAGATTTTGCAAGCCCAGGCAAGTCATAGGGGTTACAGATAGTGTGATGTGAACCCAAGATTGCGGTTGAGGCCATCCTTGCGTGCGGAACTTGGTTATCAGTCTCTGCTCAGCGACTCTGCGCTGTTGTGATTGTGAAGGCTTGAAGAATGCTTACCCAAAGATCAAGGGCTGAATGCCTATGACCGCTGAAGTATTCCCCAACAGGAAGAGAACAGTCTTGCCTGGTGATTGTTGAGCGGTGTTCATTCATCTATTGTCAATGTTTTTAATGATCTCCCCAATGTACTGTGCCTTGGGACATACTTTCTGTAGCGTATTAGGTATTCAATGTTGGCTGACTTGCAAGTGTATGTACTGTGTACCTGGTGGATGGTGTTGTCACATGAGATGATGGCATCTGTGTCAATGATTAGCCAAATCTTGCAGAGGTTGCTGTGACAGGTTTGTGTGGTGTCGTGGTCACTGTTCTCCTGAAGACTGGGTAGTTTGCTGCGGACAATGGTCTGTTTGAGGTTGTGCAGCTGTTTGAAGGCAAGAAGTGCGGATGGCCTTGGTGAGACGTTTGTCTTTATCAATGGTATGTTGAAGGCTCCGGAGAAAATGCTGTAACATCTGTGCTCCCATGAAGTACTGGACAACGAAGAGTTCTTTGTCTGCTGTATCCCTTGTTTGTCTTCTGAGGAGGTCAATGCAGTTTCTCACTGTGGCACATCAGAACTGTGATTGATAAAATTAACACTGCATCCTGTTCTTATGATAGCATCCTTTAGTGTCTGGAGCAGATCCTTTGCATATGGAGAGGATAGCTTCTTTAACATGTTTAGGGTGGAAGCTAGAGAAGTGGAGCATCATAAGGTTATCTGTGGACAGGCAGTACAGTGAAGTGCTGAGATGACCATCCTTGATGGAAATGTGTGTGTCCAAGAATGCAACTGATTCCGGAGAGTAGTTCATGGTGATTCTGATGGTGGGATGGAACTTGTTGATGTTATTGTTGTAATTGTTTCAGTGATTGTTCACCATGAGTCCAAAAGAAGAAAATGTCATCGATGTATCTAGCATATAGCATCGATTAAAGGTCCTGTGCGATGGAGGTCTTGTTCAAACCTGTCCATGAAGGTGTTGGCATATTGAGGCGCGAATTTGGTCCCCATGACTGTTCCGTGTGTCTGGATGAAGAATTGGTTGTTGAAAGTGAAGACATTATGGTGTAGGATGAAGTTGTAAAATTGCATCTGGAGATTGGCAGTTGTCAGTGTTGAGTATTGAGGCAGTTGCAGCAATGCCATCATCATGGGGGATACTGGTGTAGAATGCTGAGACATCCATTGTACGAGCAGTATTCCTGGTTCAACTCCTCCATGTGTGCTGAGTTTCTGTAGAAGTCTGTAGTTTCGCGACAAAAGCTGGGGGTTCTTTGTACAAATGGGTTTTAGGATGCCTTCGATATAGCCAGAGAGGTTTTTGCACATGGTCCTATTGTCCGATGTGATAGGATGGCCAAGTGTGTTTGCTTTGTTATCTTCGGGAGCAGCAGAGATCTCAATACAGGAATACATGGGACGAGAGCATAGAGGGTGCTCTGAATGTCTGGATCAAATGTCTTGATCAGTCTGTTGAGTTGACAGATGTGTTCTTTGGTCGGATTTGCGAATAACAATCTGTAGTGTTGCTTGTTGTTCAGTTGTCGGTACACTTCTTTGCAGTAATCTATTCTGTTCAGTGTGACGATGGCCCCTCCTTTGTCTGCTGGTTTGGTGATGATAATGTTGCAGTTGGTCTTGAGAGCGTGGATGGCATTGCATTGTGCTTGGGTGATGTTTGGGGCTGTCCTGTGAGTGTGACTGATGAATCTGGCATTGACACATCTCCTGACAGCTTGGGCATTCGTGTCAAGTCAAGCACAGCAGCCTCCAGTTGGATTCTTTCCTCTTCGGTTGCTGCACCATGGATCTCTCTGTCGATTGTTCCTGTTCATTGGCTGTCTCATTGTGTTTACTGTTGGCCTCTTGGGGTTTGTGGAAGAATTCCCACAGCCTCATTTGCCTGATGAATTTCTCTGTATCTGCTGTGGCACTGATGGGGTCTATTTTGGTGATGGGGCAGAAACTGAGCCCTTGGCTGAGAACTTCGATTTCATCTGGTTGATGTGTGTAGTCCGACAAGTTGACAGTGGACTTCCCCACAGTGGTACTGTTTCCTACTGTGGTCTCGGGGGAGGCTTGGTTGCTGCTGGTGATCATGCCCAGTTTCTCAAGTCTTCTTGGTATGCATGTAGATGGCGTAGTTTCTTTGACTGGTCTGCTTGGCAGAGTTTCGCATTTAGTCTGTGTCCTGAACGCAAGTTGAGAATGTGGACTCTATCTTGGTTTCCAGCTTTCAGCATTTGCTGTAAAGCTGGTGTTCGAGGTAGTTAAGGAGCGTGAGAAAGGTGCAACAACAAAGTCTCTCAGCGTAGTCTGTGTTATAGGTTGATCTGAGTTGGTTCGTGATCTGTAGTCTTAAGTATCTTGTCTGCTTTCTTATATCTTTGTAGAAACTTGATGGCTGTGTTGATATGTGTGATCTTCTTGGAGATCTTTCCACTTGGAGCCTGCAGTTTGTGGTATCGATGGTGGCCATGATGTGGAGAAGCCGGCGCAAATACAGTAAGAAGTCTGACAACACAATTTTAAAGTCCAAGAGATTTATTTGGTAGCACAAGCCACTAGCTTTTGGAGCACTGCTCCTTCATCAGGTGATTGAGATTTCAGATCACAAACAGGGCATATAAAGACACAAACTCAATTTACAAAATAATGGTTGGAATGTGAGTCTTTACAGCTAATCAAGTCCTAAAGGCACAGACAATGAGTGAAGAGAGGGTTAAGCACAGGTTAAAGGGATGTGTATTGTCTCCACCCAGGACAGTTAGTGAGATTTTGCAAGCCCAGGCATGTCATGGGGGTTACAGATGGTGCGACATGAACCCAAGATTCCGGTTTAGGCTATCCTCATGTGTGTGGAACTTGGCTATCAGTCTCTGCTCAGCAATTCTGTGCTGTTGTGTGTCGAGAACATTTACCTGAAGATCAGCGACTGAATGCCCATGACCGCTGAAGTGTTCCCCAACAGGAAGAGAACACTCTTGCCTGGTAATTGTTGAGCAGTGTTCGTTCATCCATTGTCATAATGTCTGCATGGTCTCCCCAATGTACCATGCCTTGGGACATCCTTTATAAATCTTAGGCCAGTGGTGAATCAGGCAGACAACGTTGGCCAAGTAGCAAGTGTACATACCATATATCTGATAGATGGTGTTCTCACATGAGATGATGGCAACCGTGTTGAGGATCTGGCATGTCTCGCAGATGTTGCTGCGGCAGGGTTGTGTGGTGTCATCGTCACTGTTCTCCTGAAAACTGGGTAGTTTGTTGCAGACAATAGTCTGTTTGAGGCTGGAGACAATACACATCTCTTTAACCTGTGCTTAACCTTCTCATCACTTACATTGTCACTTGATTACCTGTAAAGACTCGTTTCTGTCTTTATATGCCCTGTTTGTGAACTAAAATCCCATTCACCTGATGAAGGAGCAGCACTCCAAAAGCTATGGCTTGTGCTACCAAATAAACCTGTTGGACTTTAATCTGGTGTTGTGAGACTACTTACTGTGTTTACTCCAGTTCAACGCCGGCATTTCTACATCATGGCTTTTCAATCTGAGCATTTATCTAACATTGTCACAAATAAGTCACAACTTCTTCGAGTTGAACATTAAGATTGAAGCTGTTGTTCTTAGTACCTGATATTTGTTCCCATTACACAGCTGTCAATTTTATTTTTGAACAACACGGAGCACTTTTAACCCACTTTGCTCAATGGGAATCACCATAGGTCAGATGGAAAGCTGAACTTATATCTCATCCAATGGAAGAAATTTCATAACTAGTTGGGAAACTGACAGAATTGGGTGCAATTTTGGTTTCAGTCTTTCATCATCTAGTATTCGGTTAAACTTGTTCCTGTCCAGAAATCTTCTGATTTAACCAGCCCTCTCTCCTCAGTAAAGTGAGCCTCTGCCAAATAGTTAAATATTTGGAGCACAATAAATGCTTTTCATTCCTCATCTTCTCTATCACGAAGACAGATATTTTCCATGCCTAAATCTGCAAACGGCCAGCTGGAGAAAAACTGAGGACATTGTGGTAAACATGCTCTGTGGCCTTTTACATCTTTCCTGTCCGAGTTGTGCCCAGAATCATCTACAATACTCTAGCTGAGAAGCATATGTTTCAAAATCTACAAAATCCCAGAGAGAATTATTGGCTATTTTCTTTAGCTAACCTCTGAAAAGCTTTCTGAAAATCCTAGTACTATGCTGTGCTATTTAATGCCTTTACTCTTCTTTTCTGAGATTATCTAACCAATTCTATTTGTAAATTAATCCCAATATTAGATTGGCTTTTTGAAATAAGAATTTAGATTGACATTGGCCAATTTCTTCATTGACATGTCACAATGGAGTTAAAATTGGCTCCTCTAATTATGCACCAGTCTTTTAAGTTGAAATTTTAGATGTCATCTTCACTGGATAGTTAATGAATTTGGTACAGCACAAAGTTAGCTCACCTAATCGTATATCTAATTTTTGACATCGTATCCTTTTTCTCAAGCGTGGCAGAAGAATTGTCACAAATCCAATCAAAATAATCGCACTTGCTGCAGCAATTCCAATGGTGTCCCCTAAAGTTTCTTTAAGACTAAAAATCCCTACAAGAAAACAAGAGTAAAAATTCACATCTTAATCAGAAAAATAGCATACTGCTCATTAAGCACATATTAACTTACTCTGGTTTTTTTGTACATCTCCTATTCCTTTTGATTCACCGCTGGCCTAAGATTTGTAATCTAACCTCTTTGCCCCTCTAGCTTTTTTTCCTATTTTAAGACCATTTTAAAACAAACCATTGACCCTTCTATTATACCTCATTTGTTCATGTTGGGCTCTTTCCCTTTATTTTTTGCATTACATAAATGTAAATTACTATCATAATCTTTATTGCTGAATGAAGGTCTCCATAATTGACTAATTTATTTTGAAGTCAACTCTTGCAATGTAAGAAACAAAATTCTTATCTCCTTATCCGGATTGGATATTTATAATACTATGTTTCATCTCTATCAACATAATCTGTTGAATATCAATTTTACTCAGCAAAAGTTGTGTACTTAAATTATAATGTAAGACTAAAAATGTAAACTGTAAACTAAAAATTAGGATAATTTACTTTTTTTAAACACAATCCCTACGTTGTAACTGAGTACGAACATTTGAATTTGGAGCAGGAGTCCAATATCTTGAACCTACTCTGATATTCAATAAGATCGTAATCAAATTGTAACCTTCAGCCACCCCCCATAACTTTTCACTCCCTTATTTATCAAGAATCTATCTACCTCTGCCCTAAAAATATTCAAAGAAAGCTTCTCCTATCTTCTAAGGAAGAGAGTTCCAAAAATTCAGAACCTTCAAATAAGAAAATCTCAACTCTGTCTTAAATGGGCAATCCATATTTTTTCATAGTGACCCTCAGATTGTCCCACAGAAGACTATCTCCAAGTCCATGCAGTTAGGACCACTCAAGATCTTAAAGGTTTTAATCAATAAAATAAGGGCCCAATTCCATGTAGGATAGATTTAATTACATAAAAGCATAATATTAATTGATATAGTAATTTGTTGCTTTTGAAGGAACTTTTCAGAGTTGTTTAACTGTGAAGGAATACAATGGGCCAAATCTTGTGGGGAATGGCATCACAATCAACTTGCCATTCTGCTCCTTTGTTTATACAAAATTGGTTCTCCACACTTCTGGCATGGACTTCTGGACCAGGCTTCTTCAGAATTGCAGTGCGTATCTGTTCTTAGAGTCCTTCCTCATAAGGGAGGATCAGAAGCCAAGCCATGCTTTCATCTTACAGCACTAGATGCCAAATTTTATTAAATCTTCATTTACTAACACAGTAATATTTCAATAACTTTTTAGTGTTAGTGCATGGGTGTGAATAAGCTAAATTAGTAGAGTGGCATGGTGGATAAGATTTGCAGAATGGGTAAAGCAGCAGGAAGTACACTGTTGAAAAATGGTAGATGGGAGGATGGGTAGGTGCCAGCTGGGTACGATAGGACAGTGACAATGGCAAGGTGGAAGTATGGTAAAGTTGGTCAGGTCAGGGGCAGGAATCAGAGGGCCAGGTGGTGTCAGAGCGTCGGGGTAGCAAGTCAGAGGATCAGAAGAAGAGTCAGAAGGTCAAGGGATAGTTTTGGAGTCTCAAGATGTGGTTGGAGAGTCAGGAGGAGTCTTAGGGTCAGGGAGCAGGCTGAGGGTCAGTGAAGACTTGGAGGGTCAGGAAGGGAAATGGAGGGGTGTCAGTGGTCAGTTAGAGAGAGGGGGTTGGGACACGTCAGTTGTTTAATTACCAGGAATTAGACTTTTTTTTTCTGTCTAATATTTCCAGACAACCTCCAAAGTCTCAGGTTTGGAGACTTTTTGGAAGGGTTCCAGAAGCAGGGGAATTGTCAGTTGAAGTTGAAACTTTGCAGGCAATTCCCATGGAGGGCTAAAACTTAAGAGGCATCCCATTGTGCATCTTGTAAGGTATGTCCAGTCTCCAACTACTTAGGAACTGGAAGATCTGGGCCAATGTAAAGTTACCCGATCTTGATTTCACCATAAGATATGTGCCACGACCAGTTAGAGCTGTCCCATTAGCAAGTTTTATTGTACAGAAATAAGTGCCACCATCGCTCTTGATCACATTTTGAATTGTCACGGAAGCATCTCCATTTAATAGCAGTCGACTTGGAAATACTCGACCAGAGTAGTTACCAGACGCAGTTGTGTTGTCACTTACAATAGGTAACTTCTCAGTGAGGTCATTTCTGTACCACAATACAGAGGGTTTGTCTAAATAAGCATGATCATTCTGATACCAACATGGCAAAATCACCGACTTTCCCTCCTCAACTTTCAGTTTGTTGATATCCTGTTTCACAGATGGTCGTTGTGCAAATACCTCCTCTGTGATTATTCGTCCAGCAATGTTGCTTGCAAATGACCTCACACCACTTCCAGTACCCAATAATTCATTCCCAATAGGCCGAAGGGTGGTTGTTACTGTTTTCAAAGCCAGAGTTGTGTTCATAGTCATATAGTCTCTTCCAGGAGCCATAGTTTCAATGTGATGGGTTTCCAGATGAGAAAAGAGAGAGACGGTTCCATTTGTAGCCACATGATCAGCTTTGATAGGTGTAGCTGTTTATATAATAATGAAGAAATAATCAGAATGTTTATTGGCTGTAACTCACAAAAATCAGGCAAGATTTATTCTGTGTTATGAACTGGGAAAACTCATTATAAAGGAATGTATATATTTTTCTATATGGCACACAGAGGATACCTCCAATCTTCATGTTCATTTGGTAGCAGAGTACATTGGGTAGACATGGAAAAGACCATACATAAGATGGTCAATAATAAATCCAGTAAGAAATGATGGAGTAGGGTGAGAAGGAAGTGGGGGTAATGGACCTGGGTAAGATGTTCTTTTGGACAGGTGGCGCTGATTTCAAGAACCAAATGACCTTCTGCACTATGGGGATTCTATAGTTCTATGGATTGTGTGAGTGTTTGATCCAACTCAAGTTAAGGGGACGGATTCTAACAAAATTGAAGAGCTAATTTTCCAACCCTGCAATTTTATTTGCCATTTGCGACTGCTCATACTAGAACATAAAATTTGCAGAAAGGTTGCACACACTTTTCCATTCATTGACACTGAATTTACTGGAGTGGCACTTTTTGCAGCATGCCCCATTAGTCAGACTTGCTCCTGCAGCCCTCATCTCAAAAAAATAGTTTTTCCCACAAACTGTTGAAAATGGGGATAAAAATGGCACAACGGAGGCAAGGCAACTTCAGTGAACCACTGGAACAGCTGTTTATCTACTTAGTAATGAGATTTAAAGATTGAGAAAAAAATGGAATAACAGAGAAAGAAATCAGATGAATCAGAGTCAAATCAAATCCAGAAAAAGAAATAAAAAGGGGGAAGATTGGATTTGGTGAGGTGCAAGAAAGGGAGAAAAAAAAAGTCAGAAATATTTTTAAAATCTCCAAACATCTGCAACCTGAAGGAATGAGACTCCAAGAGGAATGAGACTCCAAATTTTTAATTATTCACTTTCTAGGTAAGAGATGTTGGCATTCATTGTAACTGTCATTCAGTTAAAGGTTGCTAATTACTAGACTTACCAATTATGCAATGAGTTTAATTGGTAATTAATGCACAATTTCAGCTTCTTAAAATTCACAAGAAGATTGCAAGCGAGCTATCATTTTTACTAAGCTAACAGCAGCTAACTATCTAGCAACTTGTAGCAATTTGCAGTTCATTGTGAATCTCTTCCTTATCACAAGTGGCTGGCTGACTCTCACATTATAAGCGAGCATCATTCCTAGATAGTTATATTTTCAACAAAATATGACCCATTAAATTTCCAATATGTTCAAATGGGCAAAATACTCCATCCAACAGTTGGTATGATATGGCAGGTGGTAATTGCTGAGCTGTCAAAATCCCAAGGGAAAGTTGAGCAAGCAGTAACAATGATTTGCAATTTGTATTTTGTTACAAGGAAATATGTACACTGACATCAGAAAGAAGAAATTCAATACCACTTTTGGAGATTTTAAACATTAAATTAAAACATTTATTAACAAAAAGAAAATGAAACTCAAATGCACTTTACACAGTTGAAAGTAGTGCTACCAAGAGATCCCAAAAGATATCTAGTTAAATTTTCAGCTAAACAACCCTTTTCAGGCAACAGTTCCTATAAAGTTTTAATCTACAAAAATCCCAGTAAGATTACCACAAGACATCCAGTAATGCTAAAAGGAAAGTATTTTACAGGACTTCTCTCTCACGCAAGATATTGAAAATCTAAAACCTGTATGAAAACCTTGCAGGTAAACACTTTTGTCTGTAAGGGTTGCTAGGGTTCACTCTACATCTTCCAGCTTTCCATAAGCATACAACATTTGTTAGGATACAATAGCGACTCCTGTCCATACAGCTTCCAACCTCACTCTGAATATAATTTTTCTCTTTCATGTTTAAATCTATTGTTTTTAAATTTCCTTGGAAGTCCTTTTTACAGAATAGTAGAAGAACTCTTTGTTTTTATGGCTAAAAATAGACTTGATAGATAAAAATAAACTTGATACTTTGCTTCACTCAATTATGATCTTTGTCAGTTGTAAATCTGCCTTTTGAATACAATAGCTAAATTTCATTCACTCCCTTATCTCCAAATGCAAATTTCTCTTCATTCTGCTTATTGGTCATCTCCCCTTCAACATGCTTGCTTTCATACCTACCCATTTTTGACCTTGCAGTCCAACTGTGTTCAATTAGTCACACACGCACACGCACGCACGCACAGGAAGATATGATATTTCCTTTCACATTGCATACATAGAAACTGTGCACTGATGCTTTCTCAGAATATTTAATGAATCCACAATAGCCTGACTTTCAAGTGATAAATTTAAAGATTAAAGATTCCTTTTGACACAGCTAATAGAGATCAATAAAATGAAACCTATAATAGAGACAGTGCACAAATTATGATTCCTTATCTCTTCTAGAAATAAATCCCTAACGTAAAATTACAGTGGTGCAAAATTAGGTTTTAGCAATTGTAAAATTTTTGAAAGTGCAGATTTTGTTTTCTATCATGGTCAGGCTTTCGGTGCGTAGGCCTTAATTATACTATGTGTGAAGATGTTGGTTTTGATTTGGTCTTGGGAAACGTAACAAGTGGCACCCTGTAGTAAATACTAAATCAAGTCTTGCATCTAATACTCTGCAAGGTCTATGTTTATATCTCTATCTCTTCTGTCATTAACCTCAATACACTATCCTGTCTTTTTTTTCTCGGTTATCAAGAGGACAGAGTTCTCCTTACACTCAAACAATTTACCTCCTCTCCTCCTCACTTCTGTCCATTGATCTAATAGGTATATTTACAGGTATATGTTCTTCACAAATAAGGCAAAATGGTTTTCCAACAAAGTTTTATCTTCCAATTTTCATTACTAACTGAAATTTTGTTTTATTTAAATGTTAGTTTTGCTTTCACATCTACCCACTTTTGACATTTTTGACCTTGCAGTTGAGCTGTCTTCAATTAGTCACATACACCTACACACAGACAGACACAGACAGACAGACACACACACAGACAGACACACGGAGATATATTTCCTTACACATTGCACACAAAGAAACTGTGCAATGATCCTCGAAGATTGTAGGGAAAACCAGCCCTCTGTGGTTCCCTTACGAATCCCTCCTCCAATCACTAATGAGTTCTCTCACCCCCTTGCTTCCATAATGCTGCAGCCTTGTTCACGTTCCCACTATGCATTCCCTTTTCAATACCTTGTTACATATCTACCACTACTGCATCCCTGCTAAATTAATATGCTTAACGTCTGTAATATATCTCTTCTGTCATTATCGTCTATACACTTTCTTGTCCTCTTGTCTTTTTTAACCCCGATACAAAAAGAGTACTGTGAAAAAACACAGACAATTTACTTCCTCTCTTCACTCTTGTCCACTGATTTATTTGGTTACAAAATAATGTAGTATATGCACTCAAATTTCTAATATGTACTACTACTGTATAAGACTGCTTTTTGGGATCACAATGTCAGAAAATTTCCCCTCTTAAGTGGTACTAAAAGGGAGTGATTTTATTATTTCTGAATGTGAATCATACCATGCTAAACACAAGTGACTCAGTATTTATTGCTGTCAGTGTAAGTATACAAATACTGCTGGTAATTGCTATCCTTTGTAGAACAAATTAGACAAATGCTCAGGTGGTGGAAGGTACCAGAATTATTGTGAATTTACGATCCTCTGCTCAATGTCATTTACAAGATCTAGTCTATATTGAAAGTAAAATATCTCATTCCTCTACTCTAATATTAGACACAAGATATGTAATTTCAGATCATTGGACCTCTTTAAAAAGTATTGGCCTTGCCAGTGTAACCTTATCTGTCAGAAGAAAATGGGAGAGAGAGAGAGAGAGAGCCAGAGAGAAAGAGAGAATGAGAATATGGCTGAACAGTCACTACTGGGAAGTAGGCTGATGCAATCAATAGATGGAAGGTAATAAACAAAGAATGAAATTGAAAATATCTGTTCCAGTACACGCAGAAACACACTCACATCCAAACGTTATAAGGTGGTGTATGGAATGAATGGAAAACAGGGACAAATTCCACAACACAGCACACTGTTCACAGGGACTTCACTGTCTGCTACTGTGATTACAGCTAACTGCTGGTTGCAATGGATCGAAGTAGACATTTGTATTCTGAACACCAAACTTTGGAAAAATATGAAAGTTTTGGAGATGGTATAGAAGTTTCCAGTGATGAGGATTAAGGATATATGAAATGAGTGGAAATACTGGGACTAAAATAGTACAAGGCACTAGTTAGATCACATCTTGAATACAGTGAACCATTTTATTCCCCTTATCTAAGTAAAGATATATTGACATTGGAGGCAGTCCAGGGAAAGTTCAGTAGGTTGATCCTGGGTAAGGAGGGATTATCTTTTGAGGAGAGGTCGAGTAGGTTGGGTCTGTACTGACTGGAGTATAGGAAAATGAGAGGTGACCTTATTGAGACATATAGTGCGGAATTTTCCAATCCCACCCACTAGGGGAATCGTAGTGGGCAGGACATGGGCCATGCAAAGGTTTTCCAGTCTTGAGGTGAATATGACCAGAAAATCCCACCCATTTGATTCTCAGAGGATTTGACAGGGCAGATGCTGAGAGGTTGTTTCATTTTCTGGGAGGATTTAGAAACAAAGGGCATAAAGTCAGAATAAGGGGTCACCCATTTAAGACAGAGATGAGGAGGGGAGTGAACCTGTAGAATACTTTACCACAGAGGATTGTAGAGTCTGAGTTGTAAAATATGTTCAAGGCTGAGATAGACAGACTTTAAATCAGTAAGATTAGGGTATCATGAATTATGGGGATAAGATATGAAAATGGAGTTGAGGATTATATTAGATGAGTCATGATCTTATTAAATGGCAGAGCAGACTCAATGGAACAAAAGACCTACTTCTCCTCCCACTTCTTATGTGTTTGCCTTAAATAGAAAAAAGCTGAGGAAAGATTTAATAGAGATGTTTAAAATGATCATGAGTTCAGATAGCGTAACTGTCAGTTATAAATTGAGTAAATTGTTTTCAATGGTTTTTAAAGGTCGGTGTCAGAGTGCACAGATTTAGTGATTAGCAAAAGATGCTGAGGGTTATGAGGAAAATCCTTTCATACAGGTGGTTTGGATTTGCAAAACAGATTCAATATTAGCTTTCACAAGGGGATGGGATAAAAATTTGAAAGAATAAAATAGAGAGATATGGAGAAATGTGGATTAACTGGTTTCCTCTGGAAGAACTGAAACAGACTCACTGGATTGAACGATTATTTTTAAAAATTTTTGTAAATCTATAAATTTAAACTGAGCAGTGACAAAAACAAAATAGCGTGATTGTGATCAGAGTGATACAACAATACGCAAACAAAACAAAAAAGACAATTGTTTTTGGCAATATCCTTGGTCATCAAGTGGCTAATAATCATAGCAATGTACAAGTATATGGGGAGGAGGAAAGAAATCTTAATGTGTGTCAAAGCTTTATATTTTATAAAATTTTCAGCTACAAATAACCTTGCGTGCTGTACTATTCTATAATTCTCTGTGTAAACATTACTTCCGTGTTCAGGATAGTTGTTAATACACACAATTGAGGAACAAACAGAAAATGTAAACTATTTAATATTGAATTCAAATAACATTAATTTATCACTTTGTACTTGGGTAAAATGCTGGAGAATTCAAGGAGTTTCCAGTAAATAAGCTTTTGCAGATCAGTCCAAGTTATTATATGAATGAGTAGCCTTAGTGAAGCTAGAAGAAATAACAGGACTGGCCCCACTGTCCAGGAATTTTAAGCAGATCAGTAATCGCGTAATCAGTATTTTAATCAAGGGATACATCTTTTAAACAGAATCCTATCTTTCAAATCTGAAGACAAACATTAGTTTATCAAGATCAATTTGAGTAATAAATGCTGACTTTGAGAGCAATGCCTAAATACCATTAGTGAATAATAAAAAAAATTATCAATGTTGATTTTATCATCAAATGAAAGTTTTGTCCTTACCAATAATAAATACAAGCTGCAAAATTGCTTGAATGAAGACTGCAGATCCAAAGGATTTCATGTTTTCAAAGCTTTCACTGCAAAAGAAACAGCAGGCAGAGGCTGGAGAATATTAGTCACGGTATAATAATAACATTTGCACTTTGAAACAGTCCATATAGAAATATTACCGCAGGTGGAGAAAATATTTTTCAGATATTAAAAAGAAATTACAAAGTGAAATTCTAGGCAAAGATTATAAACAATATTTACTGAAATTAAATAATACTGTAAATTTTAATTGATAAAATTGCAAGTTAAAGAAAAAATTAAGTTTTTTTAAACAACGATTAAATTATTCCAGTAATCGCATAAACGATGGCATATACTAAAGGAATGATGAAGTGTTCCTGGTAAGAGGGAGCACTTGAAGAGAATTGACTGGCCAAAGTACATGATTTTCCAATGATTGAAGGGCAGGAATTTTGCTAGCACTCTAGAATAATGAGTGGAGAGGTGATTTTTGTAGTGACGTAAAGAGTAAACAATCAGAATCAAGTCATACACAGAAAATTTATAAAAATACTCAATAAAGCCAGATTCAAAAATGCAAATTCCTGCCATTATTTCAAATAGCTTAGGTGATGGCCAAATGGTATTATTGCTTGACAATTAATCCAGAAACTCAACTAATGTTCTGAGGATTGGGATTCGAATCCTGCCATGACAGACGTTGGAGTTTGAATTCAATAAAAAATATCTGGAATCAAGTTGGCAGTTGTTTGTTGGCAGTCCCGGGGTGTAGATGTTTCATTAAGAGTAGGGAAGGCGGTAAAAGAGGTGGAGGATAGCACTGTTAATCAAGGATAGTTTAACGGGTGCTGAAAGGCATTTCGAGGGCGATCTGCCTATCGAGGTATTAAGGGCAGAAGTTAGAAACAGAAAAGGATTGGTCTCATTGTTAGGAGTTTTCTATAGACCCCCAAATAGCAATAGAGATGTGGAGGAGGAATTGGCAAAGCAGATTATGGAAAGGTGTGGAGGTCACAGGGTAGTTATCATGGGCGACTTTAACTTTCCAAATATTGATTGGAACCTTTATAGGTCGAATAGTTTGGATGGGACACTTTTTGTACAGTGTGTGCAGGAGAGTTTCCTGACACAATATGTGGATAGGCCGACAAGAGGTGGGGCCACATTGGACTTGGTACTGGGGAATGAACCGGGCCAGGTGTTAGATTTGTTTGTGGGACAACATTTTGGAGATAGCGACCACAATTCATTGTCCTTCATTATTGCTGTGGAGAGAGATAGGGTCACACGACAGGGCAAGGTTTATAATTGGGGCAGGGGTAATTAAGATGCGATTAGATAAGAATTAGGGAGCATAAGATGGGAGCAGAAACTCAGATATGGGCACAAACGAAAAGTGGAGCTTTTTAAGGAACAAATACTGTGTATCCTTGATAGATATGTTCCTGGCAGACAGGGAGAAAATGACAGAGTGAGGGAACCATGGTTCACAAATGAGGTTGAATGTCTTGTCAAGAGGGAAAAGGGAAAAACAAGGTTCAGTTGAGTTGCTTGAATGTGACAAGGTAGCTAGGAATGAGTTAAAGAAAAGGGCTTAGGAGAGTTAGGAGGGGCAATGAGAAGTCTTTGGTGGACAAAAGAAAACCCCAAGGCTTTTTACTCTGATGTGAGAAATAAAAGAATGACCAGGGTGAGGTTAAGACCTGTCAAGGATAGTAGTGGGACCTTGTGCATGGAGTCAGAAGAGATAGGTGAAGAGTTGAGTGAATACATGTTTTAGTATTCACTAAGGAGAAGGACCATGTTTTTGAGGAGGAACGTGTGATACAGGCTGATAGGATGGAGGAGGTAGATATTCTGAGGGAAGATGTATTAGCAATTCGGAAAAACCTGACGGTGGATAAGTCCCCCGGCCAGATGGGATACATCGTAGGATTCTTTGGGAGGCAAGGGATGAGATTGCAGAGCCTTTACCTTTGATCTTTGGGTCCTCACTGTCCACAGGGATATTGCCAGAGAATTGGAGTGTGGCAAATGTTGTTCCTCTTTTCAAGAAAGAAATAGGAATGACCCTGGTAATTAGAGGCCAGTTAGTCTTACTTCAGCGGTCGGTAAGTTAATGGAAAGGGTCCTGAGAGATAGGATTTATGACCATTTGGAAAGATTCAGTTTAATCCGGGATAGTCAGCATGGTTTCGTGAGGGGTAAGTCTTGCCTCACAAATTTGATTGAATTCTTTGAGGAGGTAACTAAATGTGTAGATGAAGGTAGAGCAGTTGATGTTATATACATGGATTTTAGTAAGGTGTTTGATAAGGTTCCCCATGGTAGGCTCATGAAGAAGATAAGGAGATGTGGGATAGAAGGAAATTTGGCCGATTGGATAGATAACTGGTTGCATTAGAGAAGACAGAGGGTAATGGTGGAGGGAAAATTTTCAGACTGGAAGCCAGTTACCAGCAGCGTACCAAAGCGGTCAGTGCTGGGTCCTCTGCTTTTTGTGATTTTTATCAATGACTCAGAAGAAGGGGCTGAAGCGTGGGTTAGTAAATTTGCTGATGATGCCAAGATTGGTGAGGTAGTCGATGAGGTGGAGGGCTCTTGCAGGCTGCAAAGAGACATTGATAGGATGCAGAGCTGGGCTGAGAAGTGGCAGATGGAGTTTAACCCTGATAAGTATGAGGTGATTTATTTTGGTAGGACAAACTTGAATGCAGATTACAGGGCCAACGGCAGGGTTCTAAGGAACGTAGAGGAACAGAGAGATCTTGAGGTTCATATCCACAGATCTCTGAAGGTTGCTACTTAAGTGGATAGAGCCGTGAAGAGGGCTTATGGTGTGTTAGCGTTTATTAACAGGGGGTTTGAATTTAAGAGTCATGGGGTTATGCTGCAACTATACCAGACATTAGTTAGACCACATTTGGAATATTGTATTCAGTTCTGGTCATCTCATTATAAGAAGGATGTGGAAGCATTGGAGAGAGTGCAGAGGAGATTTACCAAGATGCTGCCTGATTTGGAGGGTAGGTCTTATGAAGAAAGGTTGAGAGAGCTGGAGCTTTTCTCTTTGGAGTGGAGGAGGACGAGAGGCGACTTAATAGAGGTTTATAAGATGAGAGGGATTGATAGAGTGGATGTATAGAGACTATTTTCTCTCATGGATATAGCTGTTACTAGGGGGCATAACTATAAGGTTCATGGTGGGAGATATAGGAGGGATGTCTGAGTAGATTCTTACTCAGAGAGTGGTTGAGGTGTGGAATAGACTGCCTGCTGTGATAGTGGAGTTGGACCTTTCAAGTGGTTATTTTACAGACACATGGAGTACTCCAGAATTATAGGGAGGGGATAGATTGATCTTGGAATTGGACATAGCTCAGCACAACATTGAGGGCCGAAGGGCCTGTACTGTGCTGTAATGTTCTGTGTTTCTATGTTAAGAATCTGCTGATGACTGTGAAATCATTGCTGACTATCATAAAAACACGTCTGGTTGACTAATGTTCATTAGGGAAGGAAATCTGCCGTCCTTACCCAGTCTGGCCTACATGTGACTCCAGAGCCACAGTAATGTGGTTGACTCTCAACTGCCCTCCAAAAGCAATAAATGCTGGCAATGCCACCAACCCCCATGTCCCCAAATGAACAAATAAAATTAGCCACACGTTTTACAATACAGGAGTAGGCCTCTCGACGAAAAGGTTCTGCAACATCATATAGTACTGTGATGTTACTCTATTAGGAAGGATAAACATTGTAGGATAAACATGTTCTGCCCCCTTCTCTGCAGAAAGCTGCAGTTTCAAAATCCAATTAGGCGTTAAGTACTTCAGTTTAGTGCCAAGGGAGTGCCGCTCTGTCAGAGGGTCAGTGCCAAGGGAGCGCTGCGCAGCCAGAGGGTCAGTGCCGAGGGAGCGCCGCACTGTCAGAGGGTCAGTGCCGAGGGAGAGCCGCACTGTCAGAGGGTCAGTGCCGAGGGAGCGCCGCGCTGCCAGAGGGTCAGTGCTGAGGGAGTGCCGCACTGTCAGAGGGTCAGTGCCGAGGGAGCGCCGCACTGTCAGAGGGTCAGTGCCGAGGGAGCGCCGCACTGTCAGAGGGTCAGTGCCGAGGGAGAGCCGCACTGTCAGAGGGTCAGTGCCGAGGGAGCGCCGCGCTGCCAGAGGGTCAGTGCTGAGGGAGTGCCGCAGTGTCAGGGGGCCATGTTGAGACAGCCATACAGAGAAGCACAATTTTGCTTCAACAAAGCGTTGCACATTAAATCATTTCTTGAAATCACATGACAGAAAGGAAATAAGCAACAAAGATATATGTTTTTAAATTCTTTGATGTTCGTACCTGAATAAAATCATTGCCTTTGTGTTTTAGTGTCCGATCATTTCATAAAAAATGCGCGTTTGGAAATTGGAGTCTGTTTCAGGAGGTGAAGAAAACCATTGATTGCTCCGTGCAGCCGAGGCCATTCGTTCCGTTTTAACGAAAGGGGCTAGTAAGGGGACTGCCCAAATCGCGCGACAGCCCTGCATAAAATTTGCATAAATTATCCAGCCCTGGCCAATCGGCTTTGAGCTTGGTGCAGGGCCGCGGGGAGTGCGCCTGCGCGGGCAGACGGCACGGCAAATTCAAAATAGGCGGGAGGTCACATGCTGCCAACCGCCGCGCTAAACACGTGACCCAACAACAACAAACAACAACAACAAACAACAACAACAGGCCAGAGCAGCAGCAGTGGAGGATGAGGAGTTCAAGTGGCAGAGGTGAACTATAGTCCTAAATCTGCCCCCATGGCCAGCAACCTTCACCAATGGCAAGGATCAAACCAACCAGCCATCCTATCTCCATGCTCAGCAAGAACCAAAAAAGAAAAGGAGGAAAGGTCATCAACCAAAGCAGAGCCCAACACCCAGTGCTGCCATTATAATCAGAGTTGGCAGACTTCAGCAGCAGGGAAAGACAGATGATACATGGGCTGAGAAGGAAATACTGACAAGTGGAAAAATAGAGGTGTGGAATAAGCAGAAAAAATTGGAGAAAGTCAAGAAAGAATACAGAATGAAAAGAGTTAGAAAGACAAGAAGAAGTTGGATGAAGGAAAGAGCAACGATTGGAATTGAAGGGTTTCTTTTGGTAGCTTTGCCAATGCCAATCCCTGAAAGTTGGCAATCAAGTCGACAGGGTTGTTAAGAAGGCATATGGAGTCTTGGCTTTTATTGGTAGGGGGATTGAATTTCGGAGCTGCAACGTCATGTTGCAACTGTACAAAGTTCTGGTGTGGCCGCACTTGGAGTATTGTGTACAGTTCTGGTCCCCGCATTGTAAGAGAGATGTGGAGACATTGGAGAGGGTGCAGAGAAGGTTTGCAGGGATGTTGCCTGGTATGGAGGGCAGGTCTTATGAAGAGAGGCTGAGGGATTTGGGGTTGTTTTCGTTGGAAAGAAGGCAGCTAAGAGGAGACCTTATTGAAACATATAAGATGATTAGAGGTTTAGATAGGGTGGACAGTGATAGCCTTTTTCCTAGGATGGAGAAAGCTAGCACGAGGGGACATAGCTTTAAATTAAGGGGTGGTGGTTTTAGGACAGATGTCAGAGGTAGGTTCTTTACCCAGAGGGTGGTAAGGATATGGAATGCCTTGCCTGCGTCAGTTGTAGGTGCGCCAAGTTTGGTGGCGTTTAAGAGGTTAGTAGATAAGTTTATGGATGAAAAAGGAATGGTTTAGGTTAAAGGGTCACTGCTTGTTCCTAATTGGTCGGCACAACATCGAGGGCCGAAGGGCCTGTTCTGCGCTGTAATGTTCTATGTTCTAATATCATATTTTCGAATGGATGATCATGTGAGACCCAGAATGTTTGATGGAGTTTGAATAAAGGTGTGGCATTCTTTCATTTTGGACCCAGGCAACTCATTTTGTTGCCCTGAAAATTAAAGGGGAAGTTATTTCTACCAGCCTTCTGGATCTGAATAAAAGTAGCCCAGCTTCCAATTATGCTTCGCTGCCTGCCCATGAAGCAGCTTTAAATATGTTTGAATGAGAGTCAGTGATGTTGATGTGAACACATTCTAGAAGTTACAGCTATCCTTCACAAAGTGAGTGTTCACTTTCATCTCAACGCCTGTGGTGTTGTGAAGATGTTGAACAAGTTGGGGAAATCACAACTTGTTCAGAGATAACAATGATGACATGTGGAATTGGGAACTTATTCTGACTGCTCTGATGAAGTAATTGTCTATCTTACTGTAGAGCAATGGAATCCTGGTTTTCAAGAAAGAGGCATGCCCTGCCATTGGCATCTCCCTGCACAAAGTGCAGACCAAGGTCTTAGAGAGAATTTTTGGTCCTTGACTTCAAATAAGCTTTCTCATCTGCTCTGTTTCTCCATTTTGAATATTACAGGCTTGGAACCGTGAAGTTTCCCACTGGATTCTTTGATCTAGCTATCTTCCTTACAGGTCAGGTTGCTATGCCTCCTTCAATTGCCCCTCCAAAATGGCAATAGCGTCTTTTTTTTATACTACTACTAAAATTGAGATAATAGCAGCGCCAAACTTTCCTCCAAAAAATTTTGAAGCGAATGTTCACGCTGGAAAATAAGCAGAGGTCAAAACTAAATCCAGTTAAAAGCTCGACATTTTCAATTTTAATGGTGTCATGATTCAAGCAAATTAAGGATAGTTATTGAAAAATAATTCATTATGATATCTCCCCTCAGAAAACAGAAGGCTGAGGATGAATGACAACATTGAGATTATGAAAGGGCTTGACAGGATAGATACAGAAAAAAAGTTTCCACTTGTAGAGAAGCGCAATACTAGGGTCACAAATATAAGATAGTCACTAATACCAAAAAGAAATTCAACATAAATTTCTTTATCCAGAGGTTGTAGAACTTCCAACCATATGGTGTAGCTGACATTACCAGCAAAGATATATTTAGAAGAAGCCAGATAGGTACTTGAGGGAGAAAGGAATTGTTTATATATATATTTAGTGAAGTATTGTACAGGATGAAGCACAAAGTAGGCCTCATAAACTTAAACAATCAGAAACTTGCAAGTGTATAGATATCCCATAATTAAATTCTAGATTGCTTAACTGGGTTCCATGCTGGAAGGAGCTAAAAATAGATGGATATTTTGATAAGGTAAGATGAAATAGGTGGGAGAAGGCTTGTATAGTCAGTCTGGGAGTCACAGATTGCCCAAGGCTGATTTTAAAGCAGGTTATGAAGAAGCAACAGTTTAGATCATGAATTAAATAGGCAGAAAAGGCATACAACCCATAACAGATGATAATGTTTTACTGGTTCTTGGTTGGAGAAATAGACAGATGAAGCTGAATTCTGAGGTGAAAGTGGAAGTCTCTTTTGTTCTCGGTCTCATTGAGCTAGCTAGTTTTGGGCTGAAGCAAGCCTGGATCACATTAGAAAGCTCACTTCTCTCTGAACTCTTCTTGAGCTAACTGTTAAAGATGTGGGGGGGTGCTGTGATTAATTTCAACAATGCTATTTTCCCCTCTCACCACCCATCCATAAACAGAAAGTAGTGGCATATTTCCCATCCCCTTGGTTTTTGTGCGATCCAATTTCAATTAATGATCCCACAGTAAATACGAGATAGGATGAACTCAAAGGGTTAATTTATTTGCACACACTGAGATGCACAAGGGATCACAATGTTGCTTTTTTTACAGTTATACAACAAAAGAGAGATACAGAAAAAGAATTACAGTGCAGAGACATAGAGAAAAGGGTTCCAAAGTCCTGAATCAAAGTTCAATGAAGGATTCTTCACAGAGGTCTGTGAGCTGACAATTGTTGGTTTTCCTGTGGTGTTGACTTCACACAATGAGAGAGGCATGTAGAACAGGTTCAGTCTTTTAGGTGATGGTATATATTCGTAGTAGCAGTAGGATCACTTATTCATGTTGGCCAATGCCCCTTTTCTGTGATACTGCTAGTTAGATTGAAAAATGGCAAACCTAGATTATGCATCACAGCAAGACAATATTACTAGTTACACAAGCTAGAGATCCATGTTAAACTACCCCTACCACATTTACATTGTTTTTACAAAGAGTGTAAATACCTGTTTAAGTCCCCAAGATAATTAAGTGTTCCAATCATTAAGGATTGAAAGGAAAAATTGAGAGAGGGGCCTTTTTCTTAGCAGACAAGTAGTTTCCATTCAACTAACTTGGGTTTTGAAATACAGATAGCCTTTGCATAACTCTGAATTTGGTCTTTGCAGGCTGCAGGGGGTTCATTAGTGTTTCTTCAGAGATAATGATATTCAAATATCTTTGCTGCCACATTTTGTTCAAGGGTCAGCAGACAACTAGCAAGAGTCACAGATAGATACAGCTTCAGCCATTTTAAAAGGTCTTTGTCCAGTTTGTAAAGTTTGAGAATAGCAAACCCATCACAAAACTGTGTTCTGGCCAACCCAACAGTTATAACATTGTTTTCTGTTCATCATGACATGACCTGAATTAGACATAGATATCCGTCTGCTCTGTCATACTGCAGCTACAATACATAGAACATAGAACATTACAGCACAGAACAGGCCCTTCGGCCTTCGATGTTGCGCTGACCAACATAAAAAGCAATGCCCCTCCAAACTAAACCATTCCCTTCTCTTCCATATACTTATCAACTAACCTCTTAAACGCCACCAAACTTGGCGCATCTATAACTGCTGCAGGCAGGGCATTCCACTCCCGAACCACCCTTTGGGTAAAGAACCTACCTCTGATATCCGTCCTATAACTATCACCCCTTAATTTAAAGCTGTGTCCCCTCGTGCTAGCTTTCTCCATCCTAGGAAAAAGGCTATCACTGTCCACCCTATCTAAACCTCTAATCATCTTATATGTTTCGATTAGGTCCCCTCTTAGCCGCCTCCTTTCTAACGAAAACAACCTCAAATCCCTCAGCCTCTCTTCATAAGACCTGCCCTCCGTACCAGGCAACATCCTGGTAAACCTCCTCTGTACCCTCTCCAAAGCCTCCACATCTTTCTTATAATGTGGGGACCAGAACTGCACACAATACTCCAAATGCGGCCGCACTAGAGTTTTGTACAGTTGCAAAATGACGTTGCAAACTGTCACTTGATATCCCAATTTTTATAAATGTCATATGGATTTTAATCCAGATTTATGATGTGAAACTTTGTGGCCACAGACAATGCAGGAGTGACATCACAGGAAAGGTTGGTGGAAAGCTGGTGATAGGGATTGTGTTTAAATAGCGTAAACTAGAAAAAAAATGTCATTTTTAAGGAAGTAGCTTCTTGAGTTTCAGTGTTGAACAGCAGGAATAGAGGAACCTCAGTGCTTCCTGCCTGCATTGGCGTGCTCTGGAGTTGTGTGAAACAAGGAATTCAAGAGGAAAATTGTTAGGGTAAGTTGAGAAACTGAGTGCAGAACTCAGTTTAGTGAGAGAGGAGTCTAGTCAAAAATTAAAAACAAATTTCACAGTAAATATAAGAAGGATGCAGAATCAGGTGATGTGTTGTTCTTATACAATGTAGAAACTGGTGGACTCCATTGTGGTTCCGATAATGCACACATCTATAAACAGTTCATTGCTGGAGGAACTCAGGCTCAGAATTGATGAGCTGGAATCTGAGTTTCGCACATCACCACATATCAGGGAGGGGGAGATTTACCTGGGCCCTTCTTTTCAGGAGACAGTCACACCCCTTTGATGAACTAACTTAAATTTAGCCAGCAGTCAGGGACAGGAGGGTGAGACTATGGGTGAGACAGGTCAAGGGATCCAGCCAGTAGTCTTACAGGAGCATCAGTCTTTGTCCTTGTCTAATAGGTTTGAAATTCTTGCTCCCTGTGTAGATGAGTGTAGGGATGATGAACAAACTGACTACAGCACTGTGTGACAAGAACCATTCAGGACGGGGGAAGCAAAAAGAAAAATGATGGTAGAAGATTCTGTAATCAGGAGTATCGATAGCATCCTTTGCAAGCAAAATTGAGAATCCTGCATGGTGTGTTGCCTACCTGATGCCAGGGTAAGGGACATTGCAAATGAAAGGATATTGTGAAAGGAGGGAGAGGACCCAATTGTTGTGGTCTCTGTTGGGATCCAATAACATAGGCAAGAGTTGTGCGATCCAATTTCGATTAATGATCCCACAGTAAATACGAGATAGGATGAACTCAAAGGGTTAATTTATTTGCATACACTGAGATGCACAAGGGATCACAATGTTGCTTTTTTTACAGTTATACAGCAAAAGAGAGATACAGAAAAAGAATTACAGTGCAGAGACATAGAGAAAAGGGTTCCAAAGTCCCGAATCAAAGTTCAATGAAGGATTCTTCACAGAGGTCTGTGAGCTGACAATTGTTGGTTGGGCCCTGTTTGGGGACTAGGGATTAGGAGCAGAATTAAAGAACAGGACCTCAAAAGTTATAATCTCCGCATTATATCCCAAGCCATATGCAAATTGGCATAGAAATTTGGGAAGTAAACATATGGCTAAAGAAACGATGCAGGAAAGAGGGGTTGCATTTTGTGAAGCATTAGCTTCAGGACAGGAAGGAACTGTAAAATTGGGATTGGCTCCATCTGAACAGATCTGGGACCAGTGTCCTAGCAGAAAAGCTAAATAGGGTGGTCACTAGAACTTTAAACCAGTAAATGGGGTAGAGGGCTTGGGGGAAGTCAATACAGTTTCAAAAGCAAGTAACAGGATCAAGAGTAAAGAAATAGATGTAAGAAATTAATTAAATGAGTTGCAGGTAAAATATCAAATTGGAGATTTTGATTTATTAGCCATTACTGAGAAGGGTTTAATTTTCTGATCTTGCCGTGGCTGGCACAGGTTGCACCAATTCCAGAAAGTGCAGGCCAAAAGATTTGTTTCACATCCAGTGCCAACTGGTTCGCAATCATCTCAAACTGGATCGTACCCAGAAAGGATGCGAGTCAAATGAGCATCAGAATGGTTGGATTTCAATCCCATTTGTGAGTCTGGCCCTTTACATGTCACATCGGTGCAATTAAGCACTGATCTTCACTATCGGAGACCAGGCACGATGGCCAAGCAGGGAGCTTGGAAGCCATTGAAGCCCCGGGTAGTCGTGTGCAAAGCTGGCCAAACCCCATTGGGCAGTCCTCACTTGGCAGTGCCCACTGGACACATTGGCAGTCATGATGTATGCAAGTTTACTATCAAATAAATCAGTTGGATTTACAATTGGTGTTGTTAGACTTCTTACCACATTGGCAGTGCCAGTTGGACTCTATCAATGGCTAGAACAGTACTATTGGGATGGGGCCTCAGTGGGACTGCGCAGGAGAGTGCTATGAAAGGGTGCATGTCGGGGTCATGCGATGGAGGGGGAACATGTCAGGATTCATGTTGGGGACTTGTCAGGGGTCATAATGGGGGGCTGGGTGAGAGGCATATCAGATATGCTGGGGAGATTGCCAGAGGTCATGCTGGGCGAACTTTTCAGGTTCATCTTGTGGGGGGCTTGTTGGGGTCATGATCACTGATCTGTCGAGAGAGCCCAAATGATGATGACACATCAGGCAGGGGATAGGAGAACACGCCACTGATGTGAGTTTGGACGGTATGTCCTGATGTCTCTGGGGGAGGGACGGTGTCTTCCAGTACACTTGCAAAACACTTCCCATATTCTCTGCAGCTCGCTAGCATGTTTAGGTCCCACTCCCCTCAGTACAGGTGTGCAACTCATCACTCTCAAAAAAAGTGACAGAGCATTCGGATGACTGCAGTCCAGAACGTGCCTGATGGACCAGAGCGGGACGGTCCGGTATTCTCGCCATTATGTTACTTGTGCCAAAATTTTATTGGCATGCCCACTGTGGAATCAGGGTAGGCGTGGCTCACAGAACGACATTCTTTGTTGGTCTCAGGCGAGATCTTACGAGTCTAAGGTGGGCAAAACAGCAAAATTCCAGCATTCATTTTTTTGGGAGGAATCTCTGCCCATGGCTGCAGGATGTCTGTACTAGACCAATTTATAAGATAGATAGGGAAAGTGACAGAGGGGATGGAGTAGCCTTACTAATTAGAAACAAAATCACTCCAATGGTGAGGGAGAATATGATGACAGAAAAGCATCCAGTGGCGAGCTTATAGGGGATTTTCACAGTAATTTCATTGCATTATTAATGTAAGCGTACTTATGACACTAGTAAATAAATAAACAAAGACTTTGTTCTAAATTATAAGTGGAACTGAGGAACAGTAAAGGATCTAAAACTCTAATAGTGTTTATAGTCTCCCTGGTAGCAGCTCTGAAATGTTAGATTGTATAAAATGTAGAAATTAGACAAATGTGTAGAAAAGGCAGAGTAGTATTAATGGGGGATTTTAACTTTAACGTAGATTGGGAGAGACAGACAAATAGCTGTCATAAAGGTAGTGAATTTCTGTGGTGCATTGGGATAATTTCCTACAACAATATGTCCTGGATGCAACAAGGAGACAAGCAGTATTGGATTTAGTAATGAGCAATGAGTCAGTTGTAATTGGTAACCTAATTGTGTGTGAAAATGTTTCAAATAGTGATCGTAGCATGATCGAATTCAATGTAGCGTTTGAAAGTGAAAAGCGGGGATCAGCTAACAGAATTTTGGATTTAAGTAAGGCTGACTTTAATGAGTTGAGACAGAGACTGTTCACAGTGAAGTGGGAAAATCTGTGAATGGGTAAAACAACTGAAGAATAGTGGAGAATATTTAAAGAAATATTGAATGCAATGCAGAACTAGTTTATACCCCTGAGAAGGAAAATAATAACTTTACAGAAAAAACAGCCCTGGACAACTGAAGAGATAAGGGACAGTTTTAAACTAAAAGAAAGTGCTTACAAAAATGCAAAAAACAAAGCACAGAATTTATTAAATGGCAAGATACAAAGAAAAGAAAAAGGTCATGAAGAAGCTTTTAAGATCTAAAAGAGATTGTGAAAGGACATCGAAATGGATAAGAAGGAATGTTATACAGGAAAATAGGTAGTCAAGAGCAATGTTGGCCCAACAAAGACCAAATGTGGTGATATCGTCAGTGAGGTTGGTGAAATGGCAGACATATTAAATAATTACTTTGCCTCAGTATTTCTGTGAGAAAAAGAAAATAGCTTGCCAAAAG
Organism: Sphyrna mokarran; assembly: GCA_024679065.1. Taxonomy (NCBI): domain Eukaryota; kingdom Metazoa; phylum Chordata; class Chondrichthyes; order Carcharhiniformes; family Carcharhinidae; genus Sphyrna; species Sphyrna mokarran. The sequence goes on along the minus strand of JAGIQG010000010.1, from coordinate 2,047,499 downwards.
ATAACAGTGGATTGGAGAAAGGGATTAAATACAATTGATATAAGTATTAATAATGAGGACATTAATGGAACTAAAGAGTGACAAATCCCCAGCACCTGTCAGTTTCCACCCAAGGGTGTTAAAAGAACTGGAGAAGCATATTGTCCATGCCCTAATTATAATCTTTCAGACTTCCATAGTTTCAGGAATCACCACTTTGGATTGGGAAATGTCACTCTGATTTTTAAGGGTTAAAGAGAAAAACTAGGGAATTAAAGATTAGTCAGCCTATCATCTGGTTAGGAAATTGTTGGAGTCTATAATCAAGGATAGAGTAATGAACACTTCAAAAAAAATTAAGTTAAGCAGAGAGACAACATGGATCCATGACAGGTCATGCCTGACAAACCTCATTGAATTTTTTTGAAGAGGTGACTAAGATAGTAGACAAGGGAATGTCTGTGTATGTTGTTTATATGGACTTTCAGAAGGCATTTGATAAAGTGCCACATACAAATTAATACATGGCTGAAAAATTGGTTGAGTGGCAGGTGACAGAAAGTGGGATAATGGGTCAGTACTCAAATTAGCAATCTATGATTACTGGTGTCCCATCCTACTCCTGTTCCTATGTTCCTACTGCCCCCTTGCCTAGATGCTGTCTTTTGTGTTTGCAATTGTGCCTTGGACCCTAATATGCTGAAGTGTGCCAGTTCCCTCTGACGCACATTTTAATGAAAACTTCCACTGAAGCTGGTGTAGCTCCTTTGGAAGCTGACATTTGTTTAACAGATTCTACGTGAATTGTTAGGATGTTGGCCCTTTGCTGTAAGTTTCTAAGTGATGTAATGCCACCTTCATCAAGAGCGGCAGCATGGTGGCACAATGGTTAGCATTGCTGCTTCACTATACCAGAGACCCAGATTCAATTCCCAGCTTAGGAAGGTGTAGAATCTGCACATTCTCCTGTGTCTGTGTGGGTTTCCTGTGAGTGTTTTGGTTTCCTCTACAGTCGGAAAGACGTGCTGGTTAGGTGCATTGGCCATGCTAAATTCTCCCTCAGTGTACCTGAACAGGCACTGGAGTGTGGTTACTAGGGAATTTTCACAGTAACTTAATTACAGTGTTAATGTAAGCCTACTTGTGATATTAATAAATAAACTTTAAACTTAAAAAACTTTATCTCTTGCTCTATAATCCTTAACAATCCCATTTCCACACCTGCAGTCTGCCCACAATATCAAGCTGCCAAACAGAGATCTTACTTATGCCTGAATCTCAAAGTTACTGATGCTAAGCTTAAGACAGTGATGGCACACAACCGTTTGAATGAGAACTATTGCCACACACACCTTCTATCAAGTTGTCACATACACCCAAAATTGGTTCTGTTGTATATATCTTACAGTAACAACTTTGAATTAGATAAATAAGATATGAATCTGAAGAAAGTGTTATTTCTGCACTTGTTATTGTTACCCTGGGTGTACGTGTTCACATGATATGTTCAAAGTGTCTGTGCAGCTAATACACTTATGAATACCTTTGCTAGGTCCAATGTCCAGTTAAACTGCTGAGAAATATCAATACAGCTAGAACTTAAAGGTAGCCATGACAGGTTACAAGGACTGAAGTAATACACTCCAGAGTTAAATCCCAAAGTTTGGTTTGTTCTAAAAGGATGACACCAATAATGACTTAGAAAAACTTGAAAGATTTAAAATTCCCTGGGGACTTTTTCTGCACCCCCACCCCCCACCCCCCCAGCCAACAAACCAGTCCCAATGTTTTTTTTCCAACTCCACGCCTGTGACATTTCTTCCATTCAAAGTGGACTTCGGCCTCTTCTGACGACTACACCCCCCCCCCCCCCCCCCGCAACCCAACACTGATCCAAAACGACCTTCCCCAAGACCAATTTCCCTACTGTTATTTATGCACACTGTTTGAAAATATTCCTTGGAATAAATTTGATATATTGAGACAGGGCAAAACTTAATTTCAAAAAAGTAGACAATCAAAATCTGTGCAAGTCACAGATTTCTCTGGACAAATACAATTGTATAAAACTTAAAGGTTTCCAAGTGATGACGTGGATGTATCGTTTCCAAACCATATGAAATGAATAAATGAACATTTATGACCTGTTTATGATTTGTTAAATTATTGAATAATTATATTGTTATTTCTAGGAAGATAATAAATTGTACAGAATGTTTACACAACCTATAGAAGAACTGAATGCCTATGATAACTGTAAGAGTTTTTGTCGAAAGACATATCACTTCAGGGACAAGTATATCTCACTGAGAACAGTTCTGTTTTCATAGCAGCATCTTTAGATGGAAAACATCTGAGTTGTTTTGCACAGAGAGGAACTGCTTGCAAAGTGTCTGATTTTTAGTATATTTAAAATGGATCATATCGCCAAAACAACTTCCAAATCATTTAAATGTATCAGGCAGTGCAATAATTAGCAATGCCTGATAATTATTCGTTGCTGGAACAGAGTATATTTTGCTCCCAACAGCTGACAACTACCTGTTTTTGTGTCCTGACAATGAGTATGCGCTGACAACTGATGGCATGCATGACAGCATACCACAGAATTGCAGTGAGGTTATTGTATCATAATCCTACTTTGATGCTTTTGTTAGATGCTGGCAAGCCCAGCATTTGTTGCACATCCCTAATTGAGAGCAGTTATGCTGAAAGTCTATAGTGATACATAGGCCAGAGAATTTCCGTCCCTAAACAGCATCAGTGAACCAATTGGATTTTTACATCCTATGTTAGTTTCATAGTCCATAATTCTGAGACTCGTTTTCAATTCTAAATTAATTGCATTCAAATTCCACATACTGCTGTGGTGAGTTTAGAAACTGTCTTTCTAGAACATTCAGAATGATGTCTGGATTATTAGTCACATTAATGTCACATAATAAACAGAATAGCTGTGCCTCTTTCTGATTTACTGATGCAATTTATGCAAATTAAAAAATAAATCAAATGGTTGAATTTCCATTTGATAAGTATAATAAACTGACAGGTGCCTCTCATCCCGGCAGCAAAGCTGTTTCTTTCCAATAGGAACTTCCTTTTGGGATCTTCTATCATGCAGGTCGCAGCTGGCAGAGAAGATCAGTGCTGCTGGGAGTGGGAGGTAACTCTCAGCCTTCTGCACAAGGCTGTGCTACTGCACTTCAGCGGAAAAGATTTGCAGTGATATCTCTGATAATTTTATAAATTCTCACAACCACTATCAGCTCAGATGCTTCAGTCAACGATGACCAGTTATTATTGGCAGTGTCACTTGTGTCTCAGTGATGGCAATTTCACTTCAGAGTCATGAAAGTTGTGGGTTGTAACCACATAATCTAGGCTTGAAACACTATTCTAGAGCAGTACTGTGTTCACGTTGCACTGTTGGAGCTGCTGCTTTTTGCAATGAATGTTGAACCAAAACTCCATTTGTCCTCTCAGGTAGACATAAAAGATTACTGTGCATTACTTCAAAGAGCAGCAGGGGAGTTCTCGACCATGTCCTGGCCAATATTTATCTTTCAACCCAAATCCCTAAATTTAGTCATTACCACACTGTGGGATCAGTGGATTCTTTCTGTGTATAATTTAGCTGCCATGTTTCCTCCACTACAACAGTGACTATGCTTCAAAAGTATTTCACTGGTTACCAAGTGCTTTGAGACCTCCAGAGATCATGAAAGGTTCTATTTAAATGCAAACATTTCTTTCTGCCATTCATCTCACTAATTTATTCCTCTTTGCTGGGATTGAAAGCCAGAAAAGGGACAATCATCAGCGTTTGTCTCCCCTACCTTGGAGCAACTGATTTATGCAAATCACAAAGGCTGAAACTGAAAATGGAAGAGCAGAACCTCATGGTGCTGAGTCAATTTGCATCATTTAGTTTACAGTAACTGATTGTTTAATGAGTATGATTTTTGAGCTAAGTGTGGAAATATGGCAAATATTTTTTTTTAAGATTCATTTCAAAATATTGGCAGAAACTTTGATACACCCTCATGGCAAGAGTTTATTTCTACAGATATAAGTTGGGATGCAAGTTTGGGAGTGTAATCAGGCCCAGTTTAAACGCACTGACAGCAGCAGCTCATTTAGCTAATTGCTATACTTGACACATGAAGTATCTCAATTCATTGATTTATTATGGTATAACTTTTGTACTTTTCTCATGAGTTTTGAAATATGCCAATGAGTGGCTGTTATTCTGTATTTGGGCACAATGGCCATTTTGTAATCATTACTAAAATAAAATAGCTCCATTACTCAATGTATAAACTCATTGTTGCATCATTTTGCAGGTGGCAATATTTTTGAAGGAGGTTACCCCCACAACAGAAGAGAAAATAGCAAGTTTGATACCAAATGTTATTTGGGTCTGTACCACAACTGAAAAGGTAACATTTTATCTGGAATAGTGTTGGTTGCATAGTATAATGTCTAATTTACAAGGTATGGTCACACCAGTCATGCTTTAGAAACTGTAAAAGGTTTAAGCACACAACTGTTAGGACCTAACAATACTGAGACACTCAGCCTTGAAAAGTCCTACAATATGGATATTTTGTAGAAAAAAAAATGGAGGACCATATTTTCCTCACATTGATAATTGAGTTTCAAAGAGATTCCTAGTTTATATTTACCATTCGATAGTACTGCATTTCATCATCTTTAATTCAGAAGTTAAAATGATTTGTTGTTCTCTCTCTACCTTTAGTTCACATCATTTGCTACAAGAGAGGAAAGTTGTTCAAGTATCATTTAAATGTGATTAAAAAAATCACTTGTGGATGAGGTATGAAATGGGTAGTGTCAGCATATTTATGTACTGGAATGTAACTAGGAATAAGGGGCTGGAAAAGACTTTTGAACTGGAAACTCCTCCATAGTGCAGCACTGCCAGTACGTATGAAGGTCACAACATTGATAGCTTAGTTACATGTAACAAATGTCATGACGTGAGGAACATGCAAGATTCCCACTGGTATAGGGAATTATAAACTATATCCATATGGCTCTAAATGTTATTTCACACACTACCACCATCTACATGAATAAGAAAGAATCCCACTTTCTAAATTAGCAGTTCATTATACAGGCCTACAATCAATTGCTAAGCAGTTATTACAATGCCTTCATTTTAAGAACACCCACTGTCTCACTGATATTTGAACCACAAAGGTACAAATTAAAGTTAATTGAACAATCAAGGTTCATGAAACCTCTGCAATATCCAAATCCAAAACTGACCATAGGTTTAATGAGATTCTTTCACCTCTGAAAAACATCTCAACCTTAACCATTGACCTGTCTGTTCTCTATATAACCAGGGTAACCTATTCTACATGTTCTTGTAGCTGTAACTTCTGAATCGGTATTCAAACTTTTTGGTGAATATAATCAAATAATCTCAACTTTTAGGCATACACATAAAGAATCTATATTCAGAAGGATGATAATTCCTGTGGAAGACTATCTGCAAGAGAATTGGTTAAAAAAAACCAAAAGAGGACACATGATTGGTTAGTTAATAGATCCAATGATGTTCCGAATCATACAGAGGAGAAAGGGTGTCGAAGCTGGAGCTATCAGTGTTAAACTACCTGATTTCAGTGGGAGGAGTGTTACAATTGGTCTTATCTCTACTAATTGGAAGGGAAGGATAAACTGGTGCCTGCTCCTGTCTCTTGTTTTGATCATTGTGTGTTTGTCCTCAGATGAGGATAGAATTGGACTTGGCTCTGACAGCCTCCATTGTCAAATTGCTTGTCCACAACTGTAATCAAGGCTGAAACCAAACTTGTGACCACTTTGAACAAGAACAGGCATGTCCATTAAATAGCGTTCCAGAGAAAAAAGTCAACATTCTCAGGACAGGATGGTGGGGAGGGAAATTATCAATGAAAGAAGCTTGAATGTTAGTTTCATTTTGCACTAAAGATTGCAGTTCAGCATTGAGCTATGTTTTTATTACTTGTTTGCATGTTATAGCGTTCAGCTAAGGAAAGCTTCTAGCTTGCACTGATTATTCTTACTGCCAAAATCTTTTTCCCTGTATGAACCAGGACTTAACAGCCAGTCTCTATTCTTTCCTGGGATGCAGGCATTGTTGTCCATCCTGAATTGTCCTTACATGGCTTGATCAATCATTTCAGAGCCTATTTAAGAGTCAACCACATTGCTGTGGATCTGGAGATACATATAGGCCAGACCAGGTAAGGATGGCAAACTTCCTTGTCAGAAGGACATGAATGAGACAAAGATTTTTACAATTGATAATAGTTCTAGGGTCACTATTACTGAGGTTAGCTTCATATTTCAGTTTATTGATTTAAATTGCAATTTCACCACTGCCATTGTGGGATTTGAATCCATGTCCCCAGAACATAAGCCTGGATCATTAGTACATCAACACTCTGAACAAAGAAAATTAGTGACTAGAAGCAGCAGACACACAACTGAAAATTCCTCTTAGAATTTTCTTGTTACTAAATGATATTTTATAAATGTACTAAAATGTGTTTTCTACAAGTTGGCAATGTAGATGTCTGCTTGATCCTGAGTCACCTACCTCATAAATTAGAGTCTTGCAGAAGTTTTTTGACACTTAAAATGGTTCAGTGTTTAAACACCAGATCGTTAAAATTAATTATTATAAAAGAGAAAGGAGAGTTCACCATTTAAAATTAAGGATTGAATATTTAAAGTGTAGCTAACAGCAAATAGTTAAATAGAAGTGCATTCTCTTGAGTTGGCAAAGTCACATTTCTTCATTCTATAAAGAATCATGTATGTCACACCTAGTAACAACGATCCACCTGATATCCCCAATCTGTACAGGAAGCAGCAACAATGTGAACTTTGAACCTTTAAAACCTCCCACTGCAATCTTCAGCATTTGGAATAGCTTCCATGTTAAGCAGGTTCTACACAGTCTACTGTTTGTGTACAAATGTCAGCGTGTCCTGCTAGCCTGGGTGTGGAACAGTGCAGGTAATGCTTCCCGATTTGACAGGAAGGGTTTTGCAACTTTGAAAAATTAAACTCGCTTCTGCTTTTAAGTTTGTCTAAAATCTGTTTTTGTTTTGCCTTGAACGATGACTCCTATTAAGTACTGATTTTTTTTTTTCTTTTCTAATGTTGGAGTGTTGAAGTACTTTGTCTTGTACTAGGCTACAAAAACCTCACTTCAAATCCTATTTTTTAATTCTTTTGTGGGGTGTGACCATCGTTGGCAAGGTCAGTATTTATAACTATCCTTAATTACCCTTGAGAAGGCGGTGGTGCACACACACCTTGAACTGCTATAGTCTGCATGGTCTTTCAACTGTAAGGTAGTAGAAATCTGGGATTCAGTTTTTGGTGGGTGTGCTCAGCTGTCAGGAGTTAATAGAATTATGTCAGTAACCAAACTGATATCTGGGCAGCTAATGGACCTACTGAAGTGTCTGAATATTCTTTGTCTAAACGTTCTTACCTGTGAATGAAACATTTATACTGTAACTGGTTCCAACAATTAACAACTTCATAAGATTTATGGAAACAGCTGAATGGTGAAGGTGATATTTACATGCTTGGCCAAGTCAGTAGAATGATTTATAGTTGTTGTAGCTTGTGTTGTGGAAATGTTGTTTATTAGCTAGCTGAGATCTTGTCTTCATGTTTATAGGTGGCCTAGGTTCACTAAGGGAGCAGTTGTTGGTTGGTAGATGAAAAGAAATGCTTCCTTTTTTGTCTAAATGAAAATCAATTTGAACACTATAGATGCCATTCTGTTCTGTAATTTTTGAAATATCAATGCCATTGTGGTTATATTATGTTTGTGTTTTTAGTGTAGTTGTGATTTTTCCCATCTAAGAACTATATCAATCTGACTCAAACTGGGATTTTAATCAGTCAGTAGTCTGCCCGGCAGAGTGTGTTTGAATACCATTGATTTCTGAATATATGTCTCCAAATGTAATGCACACCTAAACTGAAATTTCATGAACAAAATGTTGAATTTGCTGCCTCATTGTGTATAATACAACCAAAATATTGGCAATCTTTGTGTCATTATTCTCAGGGACATGTAGGACCAGTTGCAAGTGAGGAAAGTCAGCTGTAACAGGCTTGGGAGGCCTGTTCAAGAGTGCCAGTATTCTCAGAGCATTACTGCACTATCTGTCTCTTGCATGATATGTTTTATATAACGTATCTGAACCTTGAGTATCCATCATCCCACAAAAGGTTTTGGATGACATCTGATGCTTTTGATGCCATTTGAATGTTTTGGTGGAGTCAAAGCCTTGTAATTCCCAGATGTGTTGCCTCAGGAGAACTGTCACTGAGAACTGATCTTGAATAAAATGCAAAAGGATGCACTTTTTAATCCCCTTGTGGGCAGCAATTTTATAGCTTGCGTGCTTCCTTGTGAAAGTTTTCCAGCCTTCTGTCCTTGTAGTTTCAGACAGGGAAGCCTGCCTCAAATTTCTTCCAGAGCCAAATGGAAATGGCAAAGATGATCCTTTTGAAGTTGGATGCTGGTGAGGTAAAAACTAAGACCACAGAGACCTAATCATGGCTCTGGGAGAGAGGGGAGAGGTGGGATACTGGGAAGTGCAGGAGATGGGTTAGACATGGGTCAGAGGGTCTTGTCCCTCTGTAATTTGCTCTTTTTCAAAATTAGCATTAAAAATGTAACTTCCAAATCATACAGAGAAACTGTGATTGTAACAAAATATTAGTAGTCAGAGGTCTACATTTATAAAGTGAGAAGGCTAAGTTGGTTGCTCTACTTTAATTGTGTAGATGAAAGGTTACATGTACCATTACAGTCTCTGGCTCGTACCACTCACTGCCATCCGTGAGTTTGTAAATGCAGAGAACCAGTACAAGAATGTTGGTTCGTAGTGTCCCTTACTAAATGTTAGGTACTAAAATGCCTTTGTCTATCTATTCCCTGATCACCAAAAACTCTGCTTGCTCAAGGATCACCTGGCATAATCATTGAAAGAAACTGAATCAGCATGCAATCCTTGTGTAGTGCTATCAGCTGTCTGTAATCTTAATGAGATCCCCTCTCGTTCTTCTAACCTCTCATCGAGTACAGATCCAGAGTCCTTAAACACTTTTCATACTTGGAATCGTTCTTGTGGGGGAAGGAGCCCAAGGTTTGGGAGAAGGCAGAAATGCTAACTTTGATCAGTTTGGAGTGGGGAGATAGCAGAATTGCCAGCTCTGATCATTGGGTGTGGGGATCAGTGCTGATTCTGATTCTGAGTGTGTGGCCACTGAGACATCCATAATGGAGTGTGGAGAGAGGATCATTTGCCTCTTCCTCTTTCTTCTTCTTCTTCCCCCCCGCCCCCCACTCCAAATAGCTGTATTTTTTTTGACAGTGTGGTAAGACCTGGAGAGAAAACCAATCTGTTTCTTTGGAGAGAAACACTTTGCTAATTGAGATCAACAGAGGAAACATGGCAAATTGGTGCACTCAGCATTGTTTACACAGGCACTAGTCAGTTTGGTGATAATAGGGCAGGAGTGGAGTCAGGGTAAGGTCAGCAAAATCAACTGCTTCATTTTGCAGAGCCCGTGGGAGAGGCAGGGATTGGAAAGGGGGCAAGCAGTACCTTGCAACAGCATGCTGATTTAATGTGGGGATGGTATCGTGGATTTAGGACATTCTGCCATTCAATCAAATTCTCAAAAGCATTTTCCCATTTTTTTCCCTGTAACCTTTGATTCCCTTACCAATTATCAAGCTATCTATTCCTGTCTTAAATACACTCGATGAACTAGTCTCCAAAGTCTTCTGTGGCAATGAATTCCATAGATTCTTCATTTCTAGCTGAAGAAATTTCTCTTCATCTCAGTTCTAAAGGTTGTTCCCCTTATTCTGAAGCTGTGCCCTTGGAACCTAGTCTCTTATTAATGGACTATCTTCCATGTCCACTCTATCTCGGCCTTTCGGTATTCTGTAATCTCAATGAAATTCCCCCTCTTTCCATTCTTCTAAACTCCCAACTCATACAGATCCAGAGTCCTTGAACAATTTTCATTCCTGGGATCATTCTTGAGAACTTACACTGGACCCTCTAAGGCCACCACATCCTTTGATACAGGGCCCAAAATTGCTTACAATATTCCAAGTGTGGTCAGACCAAAACCTCAGCAGTACGTGCAGGCTTTTGTATTCTAGTCCTCACGAAATGAATGTTAACATTTAATTTGCCTTTGTAACTAATAGCTCAACCTGCAAGTTAACATTAAGAAAATACTAAACTAGTAACAACAAGATCCTGAATTACCAAAGGGAATATGGGCTGTAACTTACCTAGCAACGAGGGAGAATCTGTTAGCAGCCCATATTCAAATGCACTGATGAGGTGCATCCTTTTCCCAGTAATGAGATCAGCAGACATCAAGATAAAATTTATTTATTAGTCACAAGTAGGCTTGCATTAATATTGCAATGAAGTTACTGTGAAAGTCCCCTAGTTGCCACATTCCGGCACCTGTTCAGACACAGAATTTTCTCATGGCCAAATCCACCTAACAAGTACATTTTTCAGAGTCTGAGAGGAAACTGGAGGAAACCCACGCTGACACAGAGTGTGCAACTCCATATACCCAGTGATCCAAGGAAGGTATTGAACCCAGGTCCCTCCTGCTGTGAGGCAGCAATGTTAAGTGGTAAGATCAAGTATAAATAGTCCTATCATCAAATAGTTTGCGAGATGACTGAGACCAGGGGAGGCATACAAATGCTAATCTGAGAGCCAGGAATGTAGGAAAAACAGATGGCCCAATATACAATGGACAGAATCAAAAAGAGGCAGTATAATTGTCAATTTATGCAAAAGCAGACCGGCCTGTTTAACAAAGAACAGGATCAGGCTTTTCAGCCCACCAAGCCTGTGCTGATCACGTCCTACCTAGACCAACTGTCTGTATCTCTCTATACTCTGCTCGTGTCTATCCAGTTAAGTCTTTAATGCCACTAACGTATCTGCCTCAACCACCTCACTTGGCAGTGCATTTCAGGCTGCCACCACCCTGTTTTTAAAAAAAATTCTTCCCCTACGCATCTCTACTGAACTGTTTTCCTCCCTTACCTTGAAATTGTGCCCCCTTGTGATTGTCATTTCTGCTATAGGGAAAAAGATTTCAACTGTTCACCTTATCTATAACCCTCAATTTTATAAACTTATATCAAGTCTCTCTCTCTCTCTCTCTCTCTCTTTCCCCCCCCCCCCACCCCCCATCCAGCCTCCATCTTTCAGGGAAAACAATTCCAGTTTATCCATACCAGGCAACATCCTAGTAAACTTTTTCTGTGCTCACTTCAAAGCCATCACATCTTTCTGATGGTGTGATGACCAAAATTGTACACATTATTCCAAATGTGGCCTAACCAATGTTTTATAAAACTGTAACATAATTTGCCAACTTTTATACTCTGTCTTAGCCGATGAAGATAAGCATGCCATATGCTTTCTTCACCTCCTTTTCTACCTGTGCTGCCACTTTTAGGGACCTGTATTCTCCTTGTGTCTGTGCTCCTGATGCTTCAGTCACTTATTTTACTAGCTCCCACCTGAATTGGATCTGCTAAAATTCGTTACCTTGCATTTGTCTGAATTAAATTCCATTTGCCATTTTCCACCCAGTTTTCCAGCCTATATCCTGCTGTGTTCTCTGACAATCTTCATCACAATCTGCAACTCCAGCAATCTTAGCATAGTCAGCTAACTTGCTAATCATACCAGTTATGTTTTCTCCCAAGAAATTTACATAGGTTACAGACAATAGCAGTCTCAGTACTGATCCCTGCAGAACACTTAGTTACAGACCTTCACTGAGAAAAACATCCTTCCACAGCTATCCTCTATCTTCTATAGCCAAGATGTGAAGATGCTGGCGATGGACTAGGGTAAGCACAGTAAGAAGTCTCTCAATACCTGGTTAAGTCTAACAGGTTTATTTGGTAGCACAAGCTTTTGGAATCTTGCTGCTTCTTCAGGCAAGTGAGGAGTAAAACAGGGCAGATAAAGACACAAACTGAATTTACAAGATAATGATTGAATGCAAATCTTTTACAGGTAATCAAGTCTTAAAGGTATTGACAGTGTGAGTGGAGAGAGGGCCAAGCACCGGTTAAGGACGTGTTTATTGTCTCCAGCCAGGACGTTTAGTCAGATCTAGGATCTTGTGTTCATGTCACATTATCTGTAACCCCCACAACTTGCCTGGGCCTGCAAAATTATATTAACTGCTCTGGCTGGAGACAATAAACACCTCCTTTAACCTGTGCTTGGCCCCCTGTCTATTTGCATTTTGTTTTGACTCTCATTCCAACCACCGTCTAGTAAATTGAGTTTGTGTCTGTATATCCCCTGTTTGTGAACATACCTCCTCAGCCACGTGAAGGAGGAGCGAGACTCCGAAAGCTTGTGCTAACAAATAAACCTGTCAGACTTTAACCTGGTGTTGTGAGACTTTTTGTATTCTATAGCCAAGCCAGTTCTAAATCCATCTAATTAGTCCACCCTTGATCCTGTGTCATTCAACCTTTTGTACCAACTGGCCATGAAAGACCCTATCAAATGGTTTACTAAGGTCCATGTAGACAACATCCACAGTCCTTTGCTCATACAAAACCATGCTGTCGCTAATAAGACTATTCAGTTCCAAATGTGTATAGGTCTTATCCTTAAGGATCTTCTCCAACAATTTCACTATCACTGATGTTAACTTGGGTAATTATAGGCCAGTAAGCTTATCCTTGCTACCCTTTTTAAACAATGGGACAACATTGATTATTCTCCAATCATCTGGGACCTCACCTGTGGCCAATGAGGAAACAGATTTCTGTTCAAGGCCCAGCAATTTCCTTGCTTGTTTCTCTCAGTAATCTGGACAGATGCCATCTGGCCCTGGGGATTTGTCTATCTTAATGCTTTTTAATACACCCAGCACTTCCTCCCTCATAATGGTCTTGAGGGTTCACATACTCCTCTGAGACACCATCAATCAATGTTTCCTCCTTCTTTGTGAATACTCAAAGTACTTTGCAAAGCACTCATTAAGAATCTCACCCACTTCCTTTGATTCTGTGCATAATTCCCCTCCTTTGTTTTTGAATGAACCAACCCTTTTGTTCCTAACATACATATAAAAAAGCTTTTGGATTCTCCTTAATCCTGCCTGCCAATGATCTCTTATGACCCCTTTTTTGCCCTCTTAATTCCCTATTTAAGATCTTTTTTACTTTCCCTATATTCTTCAAGTGCTTCATCTGTTTTTAGATGCCTAAACCTGACGTATGCATTCTTTCTCTTTTTTGACTTGACTCTCTCAATTTTCCTGGTGATCCATGGTTCCTGAATCCTATCTTTCCTGTCCTTCCTTTTTCAGAGGCACATACTTGTCCTGTACTTTGATCAACTGTACCTTTAAAAGACTCCCACATACCAGATGTGGATTTATCCTCAAACAGTTTCTCCCAAACAACAGTCTCCAAATCCTGCCTAATCTGACTGTAACATTTCCCTAGAAAGGCAAAGTAACATCTAATAGCCAAGCAGCTAACAGCAGAGGTATTTTGTAAAGTCTTACAACAAAGTTAATGCCTAAACTTTTATAATGACTATTTACCTATCTTTACTGAACCATACAAAGATGCTTGCCAGACTGGATCATCCTCCTGGTATTGTGGTAATTATATAAGCAGGATTTTACTGAAATTTATGTTAGATGGATGTTTGGGAACAGGCAAGTCTTACTGAGTTCAGGTATCCAGGATATAGTTTGAAAAAATGATAATTGTCTGCATGTAAATTATAGGTGCAAGTGTTTGTGTGTTTTGTCTTGCTTGGTATTTGTCTTTTCTGTAATTTAGTGAATAGCATTTAGGAATTGGTATACTATGACTGGACTGCTTACTTTCATCAGTGGTTTCACTTCCAAAAAAGAATAATATAATAGAATATAATATATGCTGTTATAATTGTAGTGTCTTGTGTTGAGAAGCCCTCACAGATAACATCAACATGGTTCATAACAATTGGACAACCACATCTTTGTTCAACTGGCAAATCAAGGCTTTTAAAAAAGCTAGAACTTAATTTCTCGTGGCAGCCTTCTGTAGTCCTTTAAGGACTGCTTGTTTGGTTACTGAGTGCCTGAAGAAGCTTCCCATTTTTATAGCATATCTGCAGTCAGTCACAATTGAATCTTGTAACAGGACATTCTGATATGTCCTCGCATACACAAATGACTGGAATCACAGAATTGTTACAGTGCAGAAGGAAGCCATTTGGCTATTGAGTCTTCACTGGTTCTCTGAAAGAGCATTTTATCTCCTCAGACTCCCCTGCAACTTTGCACATTGTTTCCTTTCATGAAGCTTTCCAATTCCCTTTAAATACTTTGATCGAACGTGTTTCCAGCACCCTCTTGGGAAGTTCATTGCAGCCATTCTGTGGGTGAAAAAGAATCTCTTCGTGTTGCTTTTACTCCATTTGCCAATTGGGATGGCATGTTGGTACAGTTGCTGCCTCTCAACATCAGAGGGCCAGGTTCGATTCCTGGCTTGGCTTACTGTCTGTGTGGAGTTTACATGTTCTCAACATAGAACATAACAGTGCAGAACAGGCCCTTCGGCCTTCGATGTTGCGCCGACCAATTAGGAAAAAGCAATGACCCTCTAAACTAAACCATTCCCTTTTCGTCCATAAACTTATCCACTAACCTCTTAAACGCCACCAAACTTGACGCATCTACAACTACAGCAGGCAGGGCATTCCATACCCTTACCACCCTCTGGGTAAAGAACTTACCTCTGACATCCATCCTATAACTACCACCCCTTAATTTAAAGCTATGTCCCCTCGTGCTAGCTTTCTCCATCCTAGGAAAAAGGCTATCACTGTCCACCCTATCTAAACCTCTAATCATCTTATATGTTTCAATAAGGTCTCCTCTTAGCCGCCTTCTTTCTAACGAAAACAACCTCAAATCCCTCAGCCTCTCTTCATAAGACCTGCCCTCCATACCAGGCAACATCCTGGTAAACCTCCTCTGTACCCTCTCCAATGCCTCCACATCTTTCTTATAATGTGGGGACCAGAACTGCACACAATACTCCAAGTGCGGCCGCACTAGAGTTTTGTACAGTTGCAACATGACGTTGCGGCTCCGAAATTCAATCCCCCTACCAATAAAAGCTAAGACTCCGTATGCCTTCTTAACAACCTTATCGACTTGATTGCCAACTTTCAGGGATCTATGCACATATACACCAAGATCCCTCTGTTCTTCAACACTATTAAGAGTCCTACCATTAGCCCTATACTCTACACATTTGTTATTCCTGCCAAAGTGAATTACCTCACACTTTTCCACATTAAACTCCATTTGCCACCTCTCGGCCCAGCTCTGCAACTTGTCCAAGTCTCTCTGCAAACTATAACACCCCTCTTCACTATCTACCACTCCTCCGACTTTGGTGTCATCCGCAAATTTACTAATCCATCCTTCAATACCCTCATCCAGATCATTTATAAAAATTACAAACAGCAGGGGCCCCAAAACAGACCCCTGAGGTACACCACTTGTAACTGAACTCCATGATGAATAACTTCCATCAACCACCACCCTCTGTCTTCTATCAGCTAGCCAATTCCTAATCCAATTAGCTAAATCACCCTCAATCCCATACATCTGTATTTTCTGCAGAAGCCTTCCATGGGGCACCTTATCGAACGCCTTACTAAAGTCCATATATACCACATTAACTGCCTTACCCCCATCCACCTCTTTGGTCACTTTCAAAACCCATGTCTGAATGGGTTTCCTCCTGAGTGCTCCAGTTTATTCCCACACTCCAAAGATGTGCAGGTTAGGTGACTTGGCCGTGCCAAATTCTCCCTCAGTGTACCCAAACAGGTGCTAGAGTGTGGCAACTAGAGGAATTTCATAATAAGTTAATTGCAGTGTGAATGTAAGCCTATTTGTGACTAATAAATAAATTTTACTTTTTCTTTAGACTATGTGTCATCTAGTTCTTGAGCGGAATAGTCTTGCTATTTGCCCTATTCATACCGTTCAGGATCTTGAATACCTCTATCAAGTTTCCTCTCGGTCTTTTCAGTCCCAACCTCTCCGATCTATCCTCATAACCACTGTTCTTTTTTATCTCTGGAATAATTCTTGCAAATCTCCTCTGATGCTTTCTTCTGAAGCAATCCATGTTCAAATGCAATACAATCTGAATGATATCCAGGCATGGGCTGACAAGTGGCAGGTAACGTTCCACTACATGAATGCCTGGTGCTGATCATCAATATGAAACACTCAAACCACCACCCAATTGTGTTACAGTCACTGAATCTCCCACTGAAAACATCCTTGGAGTTGCCATTGACCAGAAACTCAACTGGACTCACCACACAAACACAGTGCCTACAATATAGCACAACATCGAGGGCCGAAAGGCCTGTACTGCACTGTAATGTTCTGAGTCAGGAGTGTGATGGAATACTCCCTACTTGCCTGGATGGGTGCAGCTCCAACAACAGTCAGGAAGCTTGACATCATCCATGACACAGCTATCTGCTTGACTGGCACTACATCTACACACACACACACACACACACACACACACACGATGCTCAGTAGCAGCAGTATTTACCTTGGGCAGTATCTTCCAAACCCACGACTGCTTACATCTAGAAGTACAAGAGCAACAGATGTGTGGGCACACCCACCACCTGCAAATTCCCCTCCAAAGCACTCACCATCCTGAAATATATTGCCATTCATTTGCAGTCTCAAAATCCTGGAATTCCCTCCCTAATGGCATTGTGGGAGAGCCAACACCACATGGACTGCAGTGATTTAGGGAGGCAGCTCACCACTATCTTCTCAAGGGTAACAGGAATGGGCAATAAATGCTGGCCAGCCAGCGATATCCATGTCCCACAAATGAATAAAATAAAATGTTTCAGGTACCCATTCTGAATGGGTACCTATCAGGGCATTAATCAATTTGGCACACATTGCTTATTATATTGGACCTTAGGTGCTCATTTTATGTTTATTGAATGGGCACACTGTGATCCAATTTCTTGGCCA
The DNA here is from genome assembly GCA_024679065.1 of Sphyrna mokarran. NCBI lineage: Eukaryota > Metazoa > Chordata > Chondrichthyes > Carcharhiniformes > Carcharhinidae > Sphyrna > Sphyrna mokarran. The sequence continues at coordinate 2,030,357 of JAGIQG010000010.1, read as the reverse complement.
GCAAGTATTTTTAAAAATGGGAATACTGAGAATGGACAAAACCTGAAAACTTCTTGCTAAAATTGTTTAGTTAACATGCAAACCAGGTCTTCATGCTTTGATCAGATATTCAGCTCTTGTTTAACTTCCCTTCAATGTTTTTATCAATACAAAACATTGGTACAAAGTACTAAATACAGAGCTGAAAAGAATGAGAAATGTAATGGATTTCATAATGTTTAAGAGGGCGTGGAGCACGTGCAACAAAGTTGAAGAGGTAATGAAGCTGAATTTGATGCATGAAGCATGCAAGCAGAATTCTCAACCAGAAGTCTGTTCTTTTGTAATCTCTAACTGGTCAAACTTGCTTTTCTGTGCTTATGTGAAATTTGATGACCAGTACAATTCAGCATCAAGGCCCATGTTACAAAATTATTTAAAACAAGATTGCTTCCTGTTTCTGCAAATGACTTGTGACTGGTTGTCTGTAAAAATGAAACCCACTTTGGTCAATACTTTTGCAATTTGAAAATGTAAAATGCATAAAGCCAGTGACACTAATAGCATTGCTTAAAAAAAAAACTGCTTTTACCTGGTAACATGAAACTTACTGATTTTTTTATTATTATGTTTCATTCTCACTAACAGTGTGTATTCTATCAAACTCCTGATTTGACCCTTGTAGATGATGCAATGGATTTGAGGGATCAGGATGTGAACCATCTCCAGCATTGTCCTCTTTCAGCCTCAGAATTACTGAAATTTAAATATTAGCTGTTGCTTCAATCTCACTGAAAGTTAAAACTGAAACCACACCAATAGTATAATCTTTCACAGCAGGAGCTTTAAGTTTGTGGAATAAAAATAAGGCATATCAACTTGTGCAAAATCAGATTGATGTTCTGAATTGCAATGAATAATATTTCAGGGTTTAGACACAAATTATTCAAAATATTGATCACTGAAATAAAAGCAAAGTACTATGAGTGCTGGAATTTGAAATATGAACAAAATGCTGGATAATCTCAGCAGATCTGTGGAGAGCAATAAGGTTTCGAGTCCATATGACTCAGAGCTAAAGAGAGTGAGAAATGTGATGGATTTTATACCATTTTAAGAACGTGGAACAAAAAAGATCAGCAATAGGTGGGAGCAGAGATTGCACTGAGATGTTTAGGGCACAAGACTAAGGAAATGTTAGTGGCAGCATGAAGGGCTGTAGAAAATGCTGATAGCAGCACTAAGATAAGACAGCAGAATGTGTTAGTAGTGAAACAAAGGTGTGTGCTCAGTGAAAGCACAAGTGAGTGGGGGGGCTTGTGATATGACAGAAAAATTGGATTTAAAAAAGGATCAAGATGGGGGAGAATACATAGCAACAGGAGTAGGCCGTTCAGCCCCTCAAGCTTCTTCCACCATTCAGTGAGGTCATGGCTGATCTGCGGCCTAATGCCATAGACCTGCCTTTGGCGCATATTCCTTAGATACATTTTTATTAAGCAAAAAGTTCTTATCTCAGATTTAAAGAAAGCAATTGATCTGGCATCAATTGCCTTTGTGGAAAAGAGTTCCAAACTTCGAACAGTCAAAATGCTTCCCAATATTTCTGCTCAACAGTCTGACCCTCATGTTTAGATAATGCCCCCTAGTTCTAGAATCTCCAACCAGTGGAAATAATTTCTCTTTATGTACCATGTCTTTTCCTGTCAGTATCTTGAACATTCCAGCAGATCACTCCTTAACTTTCTAAGTTCAAGACAAAACAGGCTAATTTGTTTAATGTCGCTTCAAAACTTAACGTGAAATCCAGATATCATTCCTGTAAACCTACGCCGCACACCCTGCAAGGCCAATATATCCTTCCAAAGGTGTGGTGTCCAGATCCACACTCAGTACTCCAAGTGGGATCTAAGCAGGGTTTTGTATAGCTACAGCATAACTTCACCCTTGTATTCCAATCCCCTTGATATAGAGGCCAGCATTCCATTGGCTGCCTTGATTAGTTTCTGTACCTGTACATGGCATTTTAAAGACCTGTGCACCTGAGTCCCCCCAAGTCTCTGGAAATCCACTGAAAGTACTTTGATCTATCTGTTCTGGCTGGGGTTTCTTATCCCACCCCTTACAGCACTTTTTTCTGTCCCTGATGAAAGTATGTTACAGTGCAGCAGATGTGGAAGGTACTTGGGGCCTTCATACTTGGTCCAGGAAGCATCCCCAGATGTTGACCTCCATTTTCACTGACTTTGCCGAAGATTCACCTTCATTGAGTTTTATCTTTTGGTGTATACACTTAGGCCAGTGTGAACTGTGGCGTGCTGCAAGAACAGAGCCCAACCAATTGATCAACGTTACCAGTTACCCACAGATACCAACGTCTAAAAGAATGTCACTGACTGCATGATTTCTTCAGAACAGTTGAATGTTTGGCTGTCCAGTTCTCAAGTCTGGAGAATACTTTCTGATCAAAAAATGTTGAAAACTCAACACAATTATCATTCCTTTAATTTCATTTCCATTTTCACCTGTTTTCTTCCTCTTGTGTTTCTAGCATTTGAATTAAACAGAGTTCTTTAGCATGGTCCAGCAGAACTATGGCACAAACCTGGGATTAAGAAGAGATGAAATGGATAATATGCAATTATCTAATGATGATGTCCACTTTGGAGGGTGAGGAAATGTCTGCATTATAAACCGATTACTGGATTTATAGCTTTCATCAGTTTAATCCAACATTTCACTAACTCTTAATCAGTTTAGTTATATGTGACACTTTTTTTTGTTTTAATTGGTGCATTAGACTTTGGTAGTGAGATGATGGTCATATGAATTTTTGTAATGCTAAAATCCATACTATGAATTTTTTTAATCAAACAGTGCTTATTTACCATTCATCTTACTGAGTTGTGGCAAGAACATCGACCGGCTTACTACTTAAATCTAATCAGTCATTACTAGCCGTTAACTATAATAAACTAAAATATGTTTTATAGTGTGTAACTAAAGACCTACTAGTCCCATCAAACTACATAGAGATATTTAACAGTTGTTAAAATTTGGATTGCTAAGGTACTGAATGAAGCACGTCTGTTGAAATTGAATTTTAAAAGGAGTGAATGTTTAAAGTGTCACTGGGTTTTATTTGTTTAAACAAAATTAAAATGTTGAACGCAGTATAGTGTACAATTGCACTGTTATAAATCATTCCATCTTAATGTTGCATATAAAAGAGAGCCTCGTGCACCCTTAGAATTGGGATTTCCGTTTTTAGTTTAATTTCATGGTAGGGCCAATGTGGCATTGTGTGCCCTGAGTGGCATCATTTTGGAGCTGTCCTCTCTGTTTGCCACCTCTGCACATCAAGCCTCCCATTTTTCATCTCTCCCTTGCTACCTCTTTCATGCTGGTCACATCCCTTCTGCTTGCTACCTTTCCTGCCCAGTGATCTCCTGCTTGTTGCCTCTCCCCTTCCCTGATCCTTCCAATCATAGTCCATCTTGCTCTCTGCTCTTATCCTTCTTTTCATCATCCTCTCAAGCCCTCACTATGACGGAAATGGCAAGAAAGAGGGAAGCAGCATACAGGAAAATCAATGAGCAGAAGGTGAGTGGAAAGAATTGGTATATTTATTTTATATTTCTAAACATAATAATTCAGTTACGAATATAGAAATGTATAGCATTCCAACCAGCATGGTATAATGCTTTCATGGTTTTTTTTTCTGATTATAAAGGTACTACGGAACCTAACTGCAGCTTTTACATTGGTTGTAATGCAAAAATCTGATTCATTTAATGGTGTTTTTGTTTAAAGTGGCACTTTCAGGAATGGATGTGTAACAGTAAGCAAGGATTGCTGTGATTGATTAATTCAATGGATAAGACTAAAAACATCAGAATCATTCAAAATACAGTTAGATTCTAAGGTAACAAAGTTAGTGAATTAAACTAAGCAGACATCTCATGAATGCATTTCATGTTCTTGCATCTAGAACTCTGGGGAGAGCCACGTGCAATGACTATAATGACAAAGGAGAGCAAGCAAATGCATCCAAAATAATTTGTACTGATGCACGTGCTCAAGATTCAAGTACACCACTTCAGTTTGTAGACGCCTCACTTATAAATCCTTTGGTCGTTACCCAGGATAATGCATCAGCAATGGTAGGATTTTTTTTATCTTTCAGTATACTTAGCCTCTAGTTTTTTTTATCTTTCAACTTTTTTCATTTGCCAGTTGTTGACTTGTAAATAACTCACTCCACCACTCAAAATGTTTACATTTTCCTGAAAGTTTTATATAGACCTAAAATTAAGTTTTGTTCTCCATGTACATTAAAATAGACTAAATTAACACAGTAGAATGCAGGGGAGAACAGACACCAGAAACTAATAGGGTCATTGTGCATTTTTACCATATCTTGTCACCAGTTGCTGATCAATTAACTTTATTTTTAAATTAGCAAGTGTAATATTTGAATAATTACCAATGCTTTGAAAATTGAACCTCTGTACTGCACCGCCACAGTGTCTTTAGCTCATAGAACATACTGCATACAGATAATAAACAAACAAAGCAGGAACCTACCTTAAGGTCCTCAACAAATTGTACCAGCCAGCTCCAAGTCAGCCCACTTCACAGTTTATGCTCTGATCAACCACTGCCCAACCCAAAGGAAGGTAATACTATCAGCTGAAAGATAGAGAGCTTGGGAAGTTTAGGTCGCTGACTAATTCAACAAAAAAAAAGAACTAAAGAACCTGTTAAAGCCTTTTTGCAGTCTGCCCAAGTCTAGATGAGCAGAATTGTAATGATATTCTGCACAATATTGTCATGCACTAGGAATTTTTCAAGATATTCAATAAGGACATTTTGGGATGAGCAACAAATTCTAGCCTTGCCAGCAATGTCTACATCCATTCAGTAATTTTTAAGAAATAATAAAGTGTGATGTCTTGATTTTTGCATTAGCCTCTCAGCTGACTCTGTTTTCAGGGTGTTCTAGCTACACCCTGAAAACTATTTGTCTCTCAAATAGCTTACTTGAGGTTGGCGAGTGACACAATGGTTAGCACTGCTGCCTCACGCACTAGGAGTAGATTTGATTTCTGGCATAAGTTCTCCCCATGTCTGTGTGGGTTTTTCAGGTCCTCCGGTTTCCTCCCACAGAACAATGTGCTGGTTAGGTGCACTGGCCATGCTAAATTCTCGCTCTCTGTATCCAAACAAGCACTGGAGTGAGTCGACCAGGGGATTTTCACAGTATCTTCATTGTAGTGTTAATGTAAGCCCACTTGTGACACTAATAAATAAACTTTAAAAAGTACTCATCATTCTCAACTATGCCTGCCCCTAATAATAAGCCTTGGATATACTATATGCTTTATCAAGATCTCTTTCAATGTATCTACAGTGAGTTATATGCATATACCCAATTTCCTCTATCTCTCCTTCAACTCTACAATTTTCTGAGACATGTGTTTTTTGAATTTCAGCTTTTTGAGAATGGCCAATTTTTAATTGCCCCATCATTGGCAGTGTTGCCTTCAAATGCCAAGGCCCAAACCTCTAGAATTCCCTGCTTAAATCTCTCCACTTCATCACTTCTCTCTCCTTTTGACTTACCCCCTAAAGGAGCAGTGCTCCAAAAGCTCATGATTCCAAATAAACCTGTTGGACTTTTAACCCAGTGTTGTGAGACTTCTTACTCTCCTTTTAAGACAGCCTTTAAAACCTACCTCTGACCAAGCTTTTGGTCATCTGCCAGAATGAATCCTTATGGGCTTGGTATCAAATTTTGGTTCATGTAAAATGCCTTGAGGATTTTTTTTTTACATTAGAAATGCTTTAAGTTACTGTTGTCATAATTCCAACGGGGGGATTAGAACTGCTGGAGGAATTTGACTTGCCTGCTGTACATATTAATAGTGATAAAATTGTGATCAGCTCTTACCAAATGGCCCGCAGATCATTAAAGGGTGTGAATGTGGGCCAGCAATATGGTATTTATGGTGAGCCAGATAAAGCATTTCTGTTCTCCCTGTATCCACAAAAATGTTTTGTGGTCATTTTTTGAGTGGCATCCTTTCAGGACTGATACTCTGACTGCTCTAGATTTGTTACAAATGGTCAGAGCTTGGGCTGTTGAAGCATCTGTAACTGAATATGGCTATGAGGCAGGGTCTGAGTGACACTGAGGCTGCCCATGTTTCTCCACACCATCCCAAATCCCAAGCCAATCATTTTCTAGGCACAAATAGACATTCTTGAATTTAATTTCTTCCCACTGTTCCTGAAGAAATGATGTCTCCATATAAATATGAGGATGGATTATCTATCAGGGTTGCTGTCTGAAGATTCTGTGCTCTTCACAATTATCAATTGTTACTTGTGTGTTTCATGGACTAGAAATGGATAGTTGGTTGGTAGTTATACCCATATTCTTTCTCCATTCTGCTATATCCATTGTTCAATAATATTTCATTTTCCAGCCTGTCATTGCTTCCTTTCACGCAAGAGGAAGTCCATGGATTGCCTTGTCTTGGAACCCCAATTATGTTGAACACTTTTCTCCAGTTTTCAAAATTTTTATTTGCTAAGATTATTTTTGTCATTTTCACTATTGACAAAAACAGGCTGTCTGTAGTCTGTCCCATTCAGGAAGGTAAAGAGCCAGTCTTCTGCAAAAAAATATTTGGACGACAAGGTTTGAGTGGATGATTATCCAACTTAATTGCTCACTCAAGGAGATTTCATTAGCAGGCAATGAGAGCATAATGGTGCTGAAAAGTATTAAATCTCTGTTCAGTCCCCTAGAGAAGAAGTCAGGGCTGAGAATCTGGAACAAAGTCAGCCCCTTGCTACGTCTGAAAGGAAAGGCAACAGAATTGCTACCAAATCACTGTCTTCTTGTTTAGACCATAATGACAATGAAGATCTTCTGGCAGAAAGGACAGATGCATCTAGTATTGTAAATGAAGGTATGAAAAATGTATTGCAGATTGATTTAAAACAAATGGAAAAACGAAGACAAATTGGTGATTCTTAAATTTTGTATTAGTTTTCAATTCTGAAGTTCTGCTGTATTTCCTCCATTCACCATCCTGCACAGATGGCTATTAGTTGTGTGTGTGAATCTTAACAGTATCAAGGTATTCAACCGAAGAGGACCAGATCCATTTCAGTGTTATCTATTTAATTTCCATACAGTTAATTGGCCATGAGTTGCTAGATGGTTTCGGTAGGCTAAGAAAAGAATACTCCGGATAATTAAAAAAGATGGAGAGAGAGAGAATCTTTCTTCTTGTTAAACCTTTAAAGTACCTGATCCAATATTCAGCAGGATATTGTGCTTTGAACCAGTACTGTTTGGAATTTGAATAAGACATTTACCCATAGAACCCGAGTACAGTTAAAATGAGGACACTTTGACCAGAATCTCATCTCTACTCAAAATAAAGCAGTGTTTGGCTACAGCACTCTTGTTTGAAAGTGGAGTTGGGAGGTCCAAGTCAACAGCTGAAACAACACTCCCCTCAGAAAATATTTGAGTGCATCGGGGAACAGTGCAACATGTGGAGGCAAATAAAACTTATGTCACAAGAATTGTGTGATATAACACACAAAAAGTGTGTGCTGTATGCAAGGCTTATAGTTAAATTAAAGTATAATCCAATATTTATACAGAAGAATAATCTGACAAATTAAGAATAAATCTAATGTGATTTTTAATTTGAATGTTTGCAGCTGAAGAGCAGACATCTTGCAGTGACCTTCAGGGTAAACTCTACATTAACAGAGTATTCAACATGAATGCAGAAAAGATGTTTGAACTTCTATTTACTGACTCTCAGTTCATACAGAAATTTACTAATGCAAGAAAAATTACAGGTAACTAAATATGGTAATGTTCTTCATTAAGCAAGAATCAAAGTACAGTAGTTCTCTTGAGCCTATTCTTCTACATCATTATAACAGTCTGTGGCTACATGACCTACGTTTATACTGATTCAGCATTTTTTAAATCAAAGCCACACAACCATTTGCTTATCCTGTGTGGCTTTCGTTCCTTTCCTCACCATATAGAAGTCGTAGAGGTTCACAGCATGGAAATAGCCTTTTGGCCTAAAATTGTCCATGCTGCCCCTTTTATTTTTAAACCCCTAAGCTAATCCCAATTGCCCACATTTGGCCCAAATCCCTTTATACCCATCTTACCCATGCAACCATCTAAATGCTTTTAAAAAGACAAAATTGTACCCGCCTCTTCTACTACCGATGGTGGCTTGGTCTATTCGCCAGCCTCTCAGAAGAAATTGCCTCTCTTTCACTTTTTTTGTGTCTCTCCCCTCTTAAACATATACCCTTTAGTTTTAGACTCTCATACCTTTGGGAAAAGATATTGACTATCTAGCTGATCTGCGCCCCTCATTTTATAGAACTCTATAAGATCACCACTCAGCTTCCTATGCTCCAGAGAAAAAGTCCCAGCCTATCCAGCCTCTCCTTATAATTCAACCATCAAGTCCTGATAGCGTACTAGTAAATCGTTTCTGCACTCTTTTTCTAGTTTAGTAATATCCTTTCTATAATAGGATGACCAGAACTGCGCACAGTATTCCAAGTGTGGTCTTACCAATGTCTTGTACAATTCAACAAGACATCTCAACTCTTGTATTCAGTATTCTGACTGATGAAACCATGCATGCCGGATGCTTTTTTCACCACCCTGTCCACCTGTGACTCCACTTTCAAGGGGCTATGATCACGTACCCCCAAATTTCTGTGTTCTGTAACTTTTCTCAACATAGAACATAGAACATTACAGCACAGAACAGGCCCTTCGGCCCTCGATGCTGTGCCGACCAAAATAAAAAGCAATGCCCCTCCAAACTAAACCATTCCCTTCTCTTCCATATACTTATCAATTAACCTCTTAAACGCCACCAAACTTGGCGCATCTACAACAGCTGCAGGCAGGGCATTCCACTCCCTAATCACTCTTTGAGTAAAGAACCTACCTCTGATATCCGTCCTATAACTCATACCCCTTAATTTAAAGCTGTGTCCCCTCGTGCTAGCTTTCTCCATCCTAGGAAAAAGGCTATCACTGTCCACCCTATCTAAACCTCTAATCATCTTATATGCTTCAATAAGATCCCCTCTTAGCCGCCTCCTTTCTAACGAAAACAACCTCAAATCCTTCAACCTCTCTTCATAGGACCTGCCCTCCATACCAGGCAACATCCTGGTAAACCTCCTCTGTACCCTCTCCAATGCCTCCACATCTTTCTTATAATGTGGGGACCAGAACTGCACACAATACTCCAAGTGCGGCCGCACTAGAGTTTTGTACAGTTGCAACATGATGCTGCGGCTCCTAAATTCAAACCCCCTACCAATAAAAGCTAAGACTCCATATGCCTTCTTAACAACTTTATCCACTTGACTGCCTACTTTCAGGGATCTATTGACACATACACCAAGATCCTTCTGTTCCTCAACACTATTAAGAGCCCTACCATTAGCCCTATACTCTACACATTTATTGTTCCTGCCAAAGTGCATTACCTCACACTTTTCCACATTAAACTCCATTTGCCACCTCTCGGCCCAGCTCTGCAACTTGTCCAAGTCACTCTGTAAACTATAACACCCCTCTTCACTATCTACCACTCCACCGACTTTAGTGTCATCTGCAAATTTACTGATCCATCCCTCAATACCCTCATCCAGATCATTTATAAAAATTACAAACAGCAGGGGCCCCAAAACAGACCCCTGAGGCACACCACTCGTCACCGAACTCCACGATGAATATCTCCCATCAACCACCACCCTCTGTCTTCTATCTGCCAGCCAATTCCTAATCCAATTAGCTAAATCACCCTCTATTCCACACATCTGCATTTTCTGTAGAAGTCTTCCATGGGCCACCTTATCAAACGCCTTACTAAAGTCCATATATACTACATCAACCGCCTTACCCCCATCCACCTCTTTGGTCACTTTCTCAAAAAACTCAATGAGGTTAGTAAGGCATGACCTACCCTTCACGAAACCATGCTGACTATCCCCAATCAATTCATTTCTCTCTAAATAACTATAAATCCTATCCCTAATAATTCTCTCCAATACCTTGCCCACAACAGAAGTAAGACTCACTGGCCTATAATTCCCTGGAAGGTCTCTCTTCCCCTTCTTGAACAATGGGACCACATTCGCTATCCTCCAGTCCTCCGGAACCACACCCGTAACCAACGAGGACCTGAAGATCAGAGCCAGAGGCTCTGCAATCTCCTCTCTTGCCTCCCAGAGAATCCTAGGGTAAATCCCGTCCGGCCCAGGGGACTTATCCAACTTCAAACCCTCGAGAATTTCTAGCACATCCTCCCTATCTACTACAATACTTCCCAATTTGCAACCCTGTACCTCAATGTTCTCCATAGCTACATTTCCAGCACTCTGCGTGAATACCGAAGAGAAATATTTATTCAGTGCATCTTCCCATTAATTGAATAACTCCTGCCCTGTTGCAATCTACCAAAATGCACCATCTCGCATTTGTCTAAATTAAACTCCATCTGCCATTCATCAGTCCACTGGTCCAATTGATCAAGATCCCATTGCAATCGGAGATAATTTTCATCACTGTCACTATGTCAGTAATCTTAGTGTCATCTGCAGACTTATTGACCATGCCTGCTACATTCTCATCAAAATCATTAATATAAATGACAAATAATAGTGGATCCAGCACTGATTCCTGAGGTACACCGCTGATCACAGGCCTCCAGTTTGAAAAACAATCTTCTACAACCACCCTCTGTTTCTGTCAAGAAATCAATTTTGTATCCATTTAGATACCTCAGCATGGATCACATGAGATTTAATCTTATGCAATAACCTACCATGTGATACTTTGTCAAAGACCTTGCTAAAGTCCATGTAGAACAACATCAACTGCACTGCCCTCCTCTACCTTCTTGGTTACCCCTTCAAAAAAACTCAATCAAATTTTGAGAGTCATGATTTTCCACTCTCAAAGCCATGCTGACTGATCAGTCTTTACATCCTCTTCACCCTTAACCCATGTCGTCTAGTTTTTTTCTTGCCTAGCCTCAGTGAAAAAAGCTTGCTTCTGTTCACTCTATCTACACATCATAATTTTATACACCTCTATCAAATCTCCCCTCATTCTTTACAGTCCAAGGGAATAAAGTCCTAACCTATTCAACCTTTTTCTGTAACTCAGTTTCTCAAGCCCCAGCAACATCCTTATAAACTTTCTCTGCACTCTTTCAACCTTATTAATATCCTTCCTGTTAATTAGGTGATCAAAACTGCACACAATACTCTAAATTTGGTCTTACCAATGTCTTATACAACCTTTTCATAACATTCCAACTCTTATACTCAGTACTTTGATTTATAAAGGCCAGTGTTCCAAAAGAACTCTTTACATCCCTATCTACCTGTGATGCCACTTTTAGGGAATTATGTATCTGTATTCCCAGATCCCTCTGTTCTACTGCACTTTTCAGTGGCCTACATTTACCTTGTATGTTCTACCTTTAGTTTGTCCTTCCAAAGTGCAATACCTCACAGTTGCCTGTATTAAATTCCATCTGCCATTTTTCAGCCCATTTTTCTAACTGGTCCAATCCCTCTGCAAGCTTTGAAAACCTTCCTCACTGTCCATACACCTTCAATCTTTGTATCATCAGCAAATTTGCTGATCTAATTTACCACATTATTATCCAGATCATTGATATAGATGACAAATAACATTGACCCAGCACTGATCCCTGTGGCACACACTAGTCACTGGCCTCTACTCAGAAGCCATCCTCCACTACCACTCTCTGGATTCTTCCATTCAGCCAATGTCTAATGTATCTCTCCATGTATACCTAGCAACTGAACCTTCCTAACTAACCTCATGTGGGACCTTGTCAAAGGCCTTACCAAAGTCCATGTAGACAACATCCACTGCCTTCCCTTCATCCACTTTCCTGGTCACCTCAAAGCTCTAATAGATTGGTTAAACATGACCTACCACCACAAAGCTACATTGACTCTCCCTGATTAGTCCCTGTCCAGCTAAGTATTTGTAGATCCTATCTCTTAGTACTCTTTCCAATAATTTACCTACTACTGACGTCAAGCTTATTGGCCTATAATTTCCCAGATTACTTTTTAAGCCTTTTTTAAACAATGGAATAACATGAGCTATCCTCCAATCATCCGGCACCTCACTTGTGGATACCAACATTTTAAATCTATCTGCCTGGGCCCCTGCAATTTCAACACTAGTCTGCTTCAAGATCTGCAGGAATACCCTGTCCGGTTCTAGGGATTTATCTACTCTGATTTGCCTCAAGACAGCAGACACCTTCCCTTTTAATCTGTGTAAGTTCCATGACTTACCTACTTATTTGCCTTAGTTGCCATGCCACTTTCCTTAGTAACTGATGCAAAAAAACCCATTTAATATCTCCCCCCATTTTATTTGATTCCATATGTAGCCGACCGCTCTGATCTTCAAAAGGACCAATTTTTATCCCTTACTATCCTTTTGCTGTTAATATACCTGTAGAAGCTCTTAGGATTATCCTTCACCTTGACTACCAAAGCAACCTCATATCTTCTTTCAGCCCTCCTAATTTCTTTCTTAAGCAGTTTCTTGCACTTTTTCTATACTCCTCGAGTATTTTGTTTGTTCCCTGTTCCTTGTTGCCTATACATGCACTTTGAGACTACCAGCACCACTTCCTCCTTAAGACATACTATTTATTTTCCTAAGTTCCCTAACATCCATGCTTTTCTCAAAAGTAAATGCTGATGAGAAATATTCATTGGTCCATCTCTTGTTGATTCGCACACAGATGACCTTGTTGATTCTTAAGAGGCCCTACTCTCTCCTTGTTACTCTTTTGCTCTTTATGTATTTGAAGAAGCTTTTTGGATTCTCTTTTATCTGCCAAAACAATTTTGTGTCCCCTTTTGGTCGTTTGATTTCTCTTTTAACTCTACTCCTACATCCCCTATACTCTTCAAGGCATTCACTTGATCCCAGCTGCCTATGCACGTCATATGCCTTTCTTCTTCTTGATCAGAGCCTCAATATCCCGAGTTATCCAGGGTTCCTGACTTCTGTTGGCCTTGCTCTTTATGCAAAGAGGAATGTGTTTACCTTGAACTCAGGTTAACACACTTTTGAAAGCCTGCCACTTACAAACGTCCCTTTGCTTTCCCACAGCTTCCTCCAATTAACTTTTGAAAGCTCCTGCCTAATACCATCAAATACATGGTGAGGAAGGGATGAACATATACTTCTGGGGTGGTACAATGGTTAACACTGCTGCCTCTCAATGCCAGAGACCTAGGTTCAATTCCTGGCTTGGGTCACTGTTTGTGTAGAGCTTGTATGTTTTCCTTGTGTCCGCATGGGTTTCCTCCAGTGCACCAGTTTGCTCCCACAGTCCAAAAGACATGCTGGTTAGGTGAATTGGCCATGCTAAGTTTCTCCTCTGTGTACCCGAACAGGCACTGGAGTGTGACGAACAGGGGATTTTCACAATAACTTCATTGCAGTGTTAATGTAAGCCTTATTTCTGACTAATAAATAAACTTTATTTTTACAAAGATAATTATCCCCTTTCCACGCATCTGAAATAGATTTATAAGGAAATCAGGCTAATATTAGGTACTTAATATCATAAAAAACAGTCAGGTCATTATTTCATTGCTGTTTGTAAGTGCTTGCTGTGTGTAAAATTAGCTGCTTCATTTTTAAAATTTACAATGGTAACTGCACTTCAGAAGTATTTCACAAGTTGTGAAGTGCTTTGCAATGTTCAGTGGTTGTGAAAAGTGCTTCTTCTTTATATGCATAGATACTTTGCAGCTTTACCAAAGCTGTCACTGCACATTGATAATGGTTTTAATTATGAACTGCTTCTGTATCCCAGGAAACTCCCATAGCTGTACAAAAACATGCTGACCAGTCTAGAATAAAGTTTCATTATAGGAAAATATTACCATCGCAAGACTGAAAAAAACTTGTGTTCTACTGGAAGGTTCTAAAAATATACGTTCACTTTTTAGAACCTTCAGTATAGAAGGAGGCTATTAGGCCCATCATGCCTCAGGTAGTTCTTTCAGACAACACATTCAGATTATAAGATCTTGCTGTATTTAAAAAAAATTCTCATCTTCTCCACTCTCACTCATTTGCTGATTACCTAAATCTTTGTCCTTTTGAATATTTCCTTAATCTTCTTTGCTTTCAGAAGGGCAGCCTGAGTTTTGCAAGTCCTTCATTCCCTGGTATCATTTTAATAAAACTCCTATACATTCTGTCGAGCCTTGACATCCTTTCTAAAGGATTGAACACATCACTGGGCAGGCCTGGAGTGTTATATGACAACTTGGCATAATGTTTTCGTTTCTACCCCTATTTTCTCAAGCCAAAGATCTCTTGTGTTTTTTCACTACCTTATTAAGTTGGCCTGTCGTTGTCAAAGATTTTCATATATAAAATCTCAAGTCTCTCAGTCCTGAATTTCCTTTTAATTATTTAGGTTATATCGGTCATTTACCTCACTGCTGTTTGTGAAAACTGATGCTTGTGTCTGCAGAACGACAACATCATTCAAAACTGTAAAGTACTTTGCAACATCCTGACTTTGTGTCAATCAGATAAATGCGAATTCCTTGCGTATATTTCCCACAAGTTTCTGATTTCAAGCGTTCTGTTCAGCATTCAAATTTATCTATAATTTTCAGTATTTCTAAAATGTGTGTAAGTTTTTAAAAGTAAAATGGTAGCACGCTGACTTCGAATGTGTAAAGAAAAACATTATTTTCTCTAGATCTTGTCAGTAGTCCATGGGAGAAAGCAGCGAATGGTAACCAGATGAGGACATTGAAGTATGTAATAACCATCACAAATCCTCTGATTGGCAAGTTTTCAACAGCAACTGAGAAACAGGTACTCAGAGGCTATATATACTGTACAGGTACTCACAGATATATATACTGGTTTTGCATCAAGTTTGCGTCTATTACATTGCGTGTGACAGTTGTAAAACAAAAGATTTACTTGTATTTGATTATCTCTCAGGGCATTCATTTTTTAAAAATTATTGAATCTTCCATTTATGCGGTGGTTCTCTATTTGTTAGAATCAATATTTGGCAAATTGCCAATAAATATTTAGCAAAAAGAGAAAAAGGAAACTAATCACATGTCTAAAAATACTTTCATCTTGTGCATGTTTTTTGCCAACTAGATGGGGGAATTGACTATGTTAAGTTGCCTGACTGTTCAGTAGAAGGTAAATTTGGGCAGAGAGGAAAACCGTGGCCAATTCCATGCCATAAGCTTTCCTCAGGATGTGGAGATGCTGGCATTGGACTGGGGTAAACACAGTAAGAAATCTGACAACACCAGGTTTAAGTCTAACTGATTTATTTGATAGTAAACTCACAAGCTTTTGGGGTTTCCCTCTTAGTCAGGTGAATGGACAGTTCCCATTCTCTGTATTCACCTGACAAAGAGGGAAAACTTGAAAGCTTGAGAGTTTACTATCAAATAAATCGGTTAGACTTAAACCTGGTATTGTCAGACTTCTTAATAAGTACTCCTCCACATGGGCTGACTTCAACTTATTTTGAAATAAAAACAGAAACTGCTGGACAAAGTGCTCAGTGGGTGTAAACCTAAGCAAGAAGGGACAGGTAGCCATGTTGAAGAGGGATGGAGTTGCATTGAAACAAGCCAGGGGAACTGACAAACAAAAAAGGAGGCCAAGATGGAGGGGAAAGGTCACAATCTAAAGTTGTTGAACTCAGTACAGAGGCCAGAAGGCTGTAATCTATCTAATAAAAATGAGATGTTGCTTTTCCAGTTTACATTGTGCATCACTTGAGGATCCTGCTGATTTAACTCTGCATCTGTTAGATTATAATGTGATGTGGAGATGATGGCATTGGACTGGGGTAAACACAATAAGAAGTCTCACAACACCAGGTTAAGGTCCAACCAGTTTATTTGATAGTAAACCCACAAGCTTTCGGAGTTTGCTCCTTGGTCAGGTGAGTGGAGAGTTTTGGTCTCAGACCATATAATAGCACACACAGTTTACAGAATATTGATTATAATGCGAGTCTTTATAGCTAACCAATGTTGCGGTTGGTCTTTAGAGTGTGGATGGTGTTGCGTTATGCTTGGGTGATGTTCGGGGCTATCTTGTGAATGTGGCTGATGAATCTGGTGTTGAACATTTCCTGATGGCTTGGGCATACATGTTCAGTCGAGACACCACATAACCAACCTACCACAGCAACCTTTGCAAGACATGCCGGATATTCGACATGAATGACATCATCTCACATGAGAACACCATTCACCAGATACACGGTACATACTCTTGCAACTCGGCCAGTGTTGTCTACCTAATACGCTGCAGGAAAGGCTGTCCCGAAGCATGGTACATTGGGGAGACCATGTAGACGCTACGACAATGGATGAATGTACATTGCCAACAGGAAGGGTACAATCTTGCCTGATAGTTGTTGAGCAAACACTTCAGTGGTCACGGGCATTGGGCCTCTGATCTTTGGGTAAGCGTTCTCAAGGTGGCCTTCATGACATATGACAGTGCAGAGTTGCTGAGCAGAGACTGATAGCCAAGTTCCGCACACATGAGGACAACCTCAATTGGGATCTTGGATTCATGTCACACTATCTGTAACCCCATGACTTATCTGAGTTTGCAAAATCTCACTTACTGTACTGCCTGGAGACAATACACATCTCTTTAACCTATGTCTAATGCTATCTCCACTTGCATTGTCTGCAACTTTGAGATTTGAATAGCAGGTTAGCTGTAAAGACTCGCATTCTCATCAGTATTCTGTAAACAGTGCATTCTGTTATATGCTCCGTCTGAGGCCAGAATTATGTATTCACCGGACGAAGGGATAAAACCCCAAAAGTGGGTTTATATCAAATAAACTGGTTGGACTTTAACTTGGTGTGTGAGACTTCTTACAGATTGTAATGTGTTAGTGGATTTGGGGCTTAAAACCTACTCCGGTGACTCAAGCGCATAACCAAGGCTGACACTGTGAATACAGTCAAGAGGAAAGCTGCACTATCAGAGGTACCGCCTTTTTGTATAAGATGTTAAGCCAAGGCCCTGTCTGCCCTCTTGGGTGGAGGTATTTTGTACAATCTTTGAAGAACAGCAAGATAATTTTTGTTTCCAATGTCCTGATCAATATTTATCCCTTAACCAAATCTTTAAAACGGATTATTTGGTCATTATCCTGCTGCTTATTGGAGCTTTCACTAATATTGGCTACCACATTTCCTAGCTTTACAATAGTGATGATATTTCAAAAGTTCTTTTTTAGCTGTAAAGCTCTCGAGGTCCCAAAGTAATGAAAGGCACTCTATCAATGCAGTTCTTTCTTTTATAAATCCATAACAATATCTATCAAATTGCCTATGTCCTCCTGAAATGTGTCAAATATGTCTTTCCTTCGGAAAACTTTCTGTTTGGTTTTATCCCTGACCTGGAGTTGATTGGCTTTGTTCACTTGGTCATTAAACAATAACTAAAGCAAATTTTGATATTGTTATAGACATTGTGTAAAGAGAGTCAGACTGGACAGTACTATCTGATTGATGCAGAGGTGACCACACATGACGTGCCTTACCACGATTACTTTTACACACATAACAGATACTGCATCATTCAGACATCGAGACGCAAGTGCAGGCTAAGGTAATGTTATGTTTGCTTTTGTACCCATGGAGCATATCTTCTCGAATAGCACAAGGGGTCACGGGCTTAGGGTGAGGGGGTAAGGTATAATTTGGATGCTAGAGGGAGTTTTTCACACAGAGGGTGGTGGGGATATGGAATGCGCTGCCAAGTAAAGTGGTGGAGGCAGGTACTCTGGAGTTATTTAAGAAATACTTAGATGGGCACGTGAACAGAATGGGAATGGAGGGGTATAGAAAACTGATTTAAAATGGGGATTGTGAGCCTTGGGAGTCCCTGGGAAGTGTGTAAATAGATGATGATATTGATGTACTTATTTTTATCCTACAGGTGCTTTGGTCCACCTTGTTGTCTAACGAGGGGCATACAAGCAATGGGTCGTGAGAGGGCTGCTCTTGGTTTTTTTTTTTCGAGAGTATCTTAGTGCTTCACATCGTTAGCGTACGCTTGACCTGGACCATTTGATGGGCAACACGACAGCTCAGTGACTATTGCTGTGCTGTGCAGATACTTGGATTTGGACCTGTATCTGTGGGAGTTTGCTCATTCTCCCCGTGCTTGCGTGGGTTTTCTCCGGGTGCTCTGGTTTCCTTCCACATCCCAAAGATGTGCTCTTAGGCTAATTGGCAAAACAAATTCTCCCTAAATTGTCTCAAATTTGGTTTTTAATCCATAGATCTATAAACATGGACAGGGATCGTGGGTAGAGGTGGGAAAATCGGGGTGGTGGCGCGGGCTCGTTGGGCTGAAGGGCCTGTTTCCCACGCTTCTTTGTTCTTTGTTCTAATCTATAGTGTGTATTGTGTTTTAGACATGCCAAAAATTAATTATGATTAAATAAAATTGTATAAATAGGAATTTGGAATCAAAGTCCCCCTTTCTTCAACTTTTCCAGGACATTGTGATTTCCTTAAATTTTAGATTATAATCTTGATTGTCCACATTGTTCAATAGGTGTTCCACCTCACCCAATCAGCAGACAATTTAAAAAGTAGAAGAGCACTGGAGTACACCTGGGCCTGAATTTTCATCATCATCATACTTGATGATGAAGACAGCATCAAGTATGTCATGCATGCATACTTGACATGCATGTCAAGTATGTCAGACATGCATACTTGATGCTGAAGAAGAAGTGAAATGTGTTCCTGGCAGCTGAGCATGATTTTATATTGCCTGGCCAATTAACAGCCAGGCAGAGTGAAATGCATGCTGTGAAAGACTGAGCACTGCCAGGGAGGATGGGGAGAGGGCAGATGTCCTCTCAGTGAGTCCCTGTGACAAAGGGGAAAAGCCCCAAAAGCTAGTGGCATTTGCTACCAAATAAACCTGTTGGATTTTAACTTGGCATTGTGAGACTTCTTATTTAGCAAACCTGACCCAGGAAAAAGAGGTCTGGCAATTTGTGCAAGGGCGCAGGATTCACGCATTAGAAGTCAGGCCTGACCCTAGAATGAGCACTTGGCACCTCGGGTCCATAGAGTCAGCAGGGAATATATTCCCATCTACTCCAACAGTACTATTGCTATTTCATGCTCTGATAAATACTAGCAACAGGCAGAACTTTGGCTTCCTTCTGAGTGTGGACTGATCAGAAGGAGATTGCTGAATGCATGTACTGGTTGGCCAGAAGTCCTGTGCCTGACAATTTGCTGAGGTTATTACAAAAATTAATAAAACAAAATGCCCTCCAGTCCTAACAGCCCCTTATCCTCTGACACACTCCAATAGTGCTGGTTGGCATAGATGCCCTTTCCTTGCTGAACTATGCCACTTCATCCCTCCTCCATCCCCTCCGTCCATTGCCCTCACATCTCGATGCCTCCCACTCACCATCCTTTGCCCTTATTCTTTTCATGTTGGATCATCTAATGTCCACTAGTGGCAAGCAGGACCCAGGCTGACCATAAAATGTATTTATTGATGATATCCCTACTTAAAAAACATTAATTGAGGACATAAACATTTAATTGAAACTTCTTCAACTAATCTCATCCAAAAACAAAAATTTCTATAATACCTTTGGGCTATGATTCAACCTGCTCACTTATCAGAAATCCCGCTGTGATAATGTTACAGAAAATTAGTCATGCAGTACAAATTCTTTAATGATAATCTTCAGGTTTATATCAACAGACAGGAATAAATATCAACCACTGATTTTTTTGTTTTTAAATTTTAAAATTCAGTTATCTCTCGACAGTATTAACAGCTCTTTGATAGTATTAACAGTGTTCCAAAGAAAATTCATATTCAGCTCAAAATATTAACTGTTTCTCTCTGTACAGATGCTGCCAGACATGCAGCCAAGAATTTTATGCCCTCCCCCAATGGGTTCTAAGGTGGGGAGGTGACTGTAAAATAGCATAAATGGGATTCCTTCTAGGATCCCACCCGGCCACGTCCTAGATTCAGTTTTACGGTAGGGTAGATAGGGCTGCAGACTGCAAGCTCACCCATTGAGACCTCTAAACAGATATTTAATGGCCACTTAATGGGCTTTTCCTATCCGGATGGGCAACAGCTGACTGAAGGTGGAACACAGAAAAAGCCCTCACTGTCAGTCTTGAGTGAAGAGGTGCAGCACCTCCATTATAATGTCCTTTAGACTTAGCAGTGCCCTTCCTTCATGAATGGGAAATGCCCAATTATCCTCCTTCCATCCTCAGTAATTACCAGCACTGCAGTTCCCAGAATTTACCATAGTGCCGTACTTGAGACTTCCTCTTCCAGCCACTGTAGTGCTGGGCCTGGATGGATTGGAGAACTGTCAGCCAATCAGATTGGCTTCCTTCTGAGTGTGGACTGAAGTCCTGTCTGCTGCCAATCAGTGTTTATCAGAGCATGAAATAGCAATAGTACTGTCAGAGTAGATGGGAATATATTCCCTGCTAACTCTGTGGATGCCGGATGCCAAGTGCTTACAATCCTGAAAATTCAGGCTGCTGCATTTTAACAGCATTTTGTTTTTGTGACAGTTCCAATGAGTTTGATGCATATTTTCCCCACAATAGTGTGTAATTTTAACAATTCCAAAGGGCACCTGACCTGACCCATATCCAAATGCATATTTTACTTTTGCAGTAGGGTATCTTGGTTATCCACAAGGTTCAGCCCTGATCTAATTTGCACATTTTGGGTTTCAGAACCATGACCTCTGATTGCTTGCCCTCCTTTTCCAAATGTTTTTCTATCCACTCCGTGATATCCTTCCCCCGGGCATCAGTGAGACGAGCTATTTTTCAACACTCAGTCACAGAAACTGAAAGAGTGCGCAACACTCTGTTAACCTCCCTGAAATGTTTTGTATGGGTCGATATAGAATAACATTCGATACAGAAAGTCAGCAACCTAATCAAAAGATTTTTTTCATTCTGACCTGTGTTTGGGACAAGTGAGGCTAACATTTATAATTGGCACTGTTAGTGGACAAATATCTAATCTGATTTTGTGATTCATTAATCTGTCCCTTTTTAATAGGCTTCAAAATTAGAGTGTATGAAATATTCTCTTTCATTAGCCCTTGCTGCCAATAACTGGTCACATGATTCACTTTTGTAGATTTGACGTAACTTGATGGTTTGAAAAAGTGTGCCTCGGTTCCTCAGTAACTTTCCTTCATTTGTACTTTTTTTTAATTTCAGAGTTTCAACAGATGTCTGCTACAGAAAACAACCATGGGGTTTGGTGAAGACTTTCATACAGAAAAACTCATGGAGTGGATTAGAGGACTATTTCAAACACTTAGGTTTCTGCTAATTTTTAATAGTTAATAAACCTTGTTAGTACTGATCAGTTAAAGTATACTTGAACTGGAATGGAAGATACATTTAAGCATGTAATTGATTTCCCCAGTACCTTAGTGGGTAAATATACAAACAAATGTGGTACTTACCATGGCAGTCAGAAGTTAGATGTTCAGTTTCCAGTCCATTCCAAATGAATTGATTTCAAGACAGGACAATAGCTGAAGTGTCACAATAATCTCAGGGTTGGAGTATTGGAGAGGAAATCCGATCAGGCTCCATTACTTATTGTGTTGCACTGAATCATAATGGGTGTGCATCTGGAAAACTAAAATAACAACTTACAATTATAGCACAGCTTTGTTGCAGCAAAACAAATCCTAAGGTGTGTAACATTATTGACACTGAGCCCCAGAAGATATCAAATCACTGTCCAAAAGTTTGGTCATAGAGTTGGCATTAAGAAATATTTGAAGGGAGGAAAGAGATATAAAGAGACAGAATTTTAGGAAGGGCATCCCGGAGTTTAGGTCTTCAGCAGCTGAAAATATGACCACCAATGGTAAAGTTGCTGAACTCTGGATTCATAAGAGGCCTGATTGGGGGAACACTGAGACTTTGGAGTTGTAGGAGATTCTAGTAATAGGGACAGGCAAGGCCGTGGATTTTAAAATTGAAGATTTTAAAACTGATGTATAATCAGCAAGCAAAGAGGTGGTACGGTAGCACAATGATTAGCACTGCTGCCTGAATGCCAGGGACCCGGGTTTAAATCCGGCCTCAGCTCACAATCTGTGTGGAGTTTGCACATTCTCCCCTGTGTCTGCGTGGGTTTCTTCCAAGCACACCAGTTTCCTCCTACAGTCCAAAGATGTGCAGGTTAGGTTGATTGGCCATGTTAAATTGACCCTAGTGTTAGGGAATTAATAGGATAAATATATGGGTTATAGGAATAGGGCTTGGGGGGATTGTGGTTGATACAAATTCAATGGGCCAAATGGCCTCCTTTTATATAAAATGGCCTCCTTTTTATAGAATCATAGTAGTGATTCTATGGGTGATAAGTAAAAGATACTTGGAGCATTTTAAGGTACTGGCAGCAGAGTATGGAGAATGGAAAACTAGCAAGGAATAGTCAAGTCTACAAGTAAAAAGGCATGGATGAGCTAAGTTAAGGCCAGAGACCAGCAGTGTTATGAGGTGGAAGTAAGCACCCTTGATGATAGAGCAGATCTTCAGGTTTGATGCATCCCCAAGATTGTGAGTGATCTGGCTTTGTTTCAGAAGTATTCAGGAATGGAAACAAACTGAGGCATTCTTCCCATTCTATTTTGATGGAAATGGCTGATTCAGCATTGGGTGAAAAGTGAAGTAAATCAGAAATAGTGGTGTAGTGCAGAGAGTTGATGGTAGGGTAGAATTGAATATGGAACATCATATGGCTTTGAATGATTTTGCAGATGGGTAACACGTAGATGAAAAATACAGGTAGCCAAGAATAGATCCTTGGAGAACAGGAAGTAGCATTACAGGAATGCGAAGAAAAGATATTTCTGTTAATTCTCTGGCTATGACTCAACAAATAAGAATGGAACCAAGCTGGATAATTGAGGAGCGGCATTGGAAAAGGGTGATGTGATCAGTTATATCAAAGATAACCAATAGATTGCTAACGCTGAGAAGTGATAGTGTAATCCTAGACTCATGTCATATGTGACTTTGTTAAGGGTACTTTCACTAGTGTGGTGGGGCCAGAAATCTGATTGGAGGGATTCAGGCATGGAATTGTAGGAAAGTAGATACAGATTCCGGAGGAGTTTGGCATTTTGGAGGAAAAGGTTGGAGGTGGAACTGAAGGCTGGAATTTCCTGGCTGTTCATGCTGGCGGGATCTTCTGGTCCCCTTAAAGACACACCTTCACCATTGGTTTCCGGGCAGAGTGGGGTGCAGTCATTGGGAAATAGTGTTGATAGGGTCAGGATCAGAAGGTCCTGCCACTGGCAAATGGCAGAGCATCACCACCACTGGAAATACGCTAAAGGGAGGCCAAATGATCTCTCCTGTACTTCGCAAGGACAAAAGAGTCAATAAGAGGCATTTTTGGGAGTGGGAAGAGGGATTTTAAGGGAGAGGGATGGTGTTTGTTTACCTGAAGAGAGGGAATAGTTAACAATATCAGCTAACATGGGGCCTGGAAGGGAGGTTTGATGGGCAACAATTTTGTCAGTCTAGAAATGTACTAGCAGGAGACAAACCATTTATTTTTATCTAGACTTCAATTTGAATATTGACCATCTGCATGAGACATAGAACTGCTGTATCTGATCCAGAAAGAGAGAACAAAGTAATGAGTATAGTAAGAAGCAAGTTACTGACTCTTATAATGCTCCCAATTGAATAGGACTGATTATGATTAATCGCTGAAAAGCAAGAAGCCTTCCTCCTTTGCTAGCTATTCTACTTGGTATCCTCCATATTCCATCCTGTCTTTGACATGCTTATTGCAAACATGTTATCCAGATAGATCTCTGTTGTTTACGGTCTGGTTGTTTCTGTCTCGTTGCTGTGTATAAACTGAAATTATCAGATGCACTTTTAAACAACCAGGCATTCTACAGGCATTTCGTTTTAATATAATTTGTAGAATGACAATTTCTCCAATGTTATTGTGTTTTATTTACAGAATCAGACTTGCTGATTGAAGAGTCAATGCACAGTCCAATTTCTGCTGAATTAGGTCAGTCTGGGGTTCGGAGACGAAGGCGGGCATACAGTCGGAGCCATATGGACCAATTTACTAACTTAACTTCCCGCCTGGATGCAGATGTGAGGGAACTGTACACAGGTAGTGTGTTATAGTTATTTTACTGTAGGTTAAATGAGACTTGGGGAAAGGTAACTGGCATTTTGGGAGAAAGCCTCAGGTGTGATTGTTGAATTAGCCTTAGGAATAACAAAAAGCTATTTGACGCTAAAGTGCTGGCCAGCAGGTGGGCAAGACCATTAGCTGAAGATAGTGTAGAGGTCTGTACACTAAGTTTGCAACATGCAAATCATCATTTTGAAACTTTCTCTGTAACAGGCCGAACGTGGAGTTTCTTCATCTCCATCTCTGACTGGAAAATAAGAGAGCGATAGATTTATCCATAAACTACCTGCTCAAATATGTAGAGAGAAAACCAAGACTGTGCTCTGATACCTTTCTCAACTCGGGTATCAAGCCGCAATTAAATATGCGCTGCACTTCTATCTGTGCCTGCAATTCCGTACTCAAATAGGAATCAACCCCAGAAGGAATAAATTTGCAGTGTACCTGAAAGGAAGAAAAGAGAAAGGTGCTCTCTGAAATCTTGCTAAATCAGCAGGCTGCAAGTTCTGATAAACCGGCTTTGCTGTGAGCAGCCAACACTAATGCTTCAATTACTTCAACTCTGGATTTCGGATGGAGTCGTGTCGAGGTCGTGGTGGGCAAGATTTTGCTGATCTGCAATTCCTGCTGAAACTTCCAGAGAATGCAGGATTATTAGATGGGCAGGCAGAGAATTGGCATTGAGGCCACAATCAGATCATCCATAATCCTGCTGAATGATGGAGCAGGCTCAAAGGGCTAAATGGTTGCATTCTACCCTATTTCTTATGTCCTTATTATTGAGGATACTTGAGATTTTTAGAAAAAGTTTTACACTGCATTGAGGGTCAACTGATACATGAGTAATATTTTTGAGGAGTTGAAACTCTTGCATTTTGGAGTGATGACAATTAACTTAAAACATGAAAAATATTCGCAAATTGCCTTCATTTAAGCTAAGCAGCGGGAACCTAGATTTCTTCTTTGATTATGATGAGAGCAAACCCACACTCAATTACTACATTCCACTTTAAATACATAAAGATTTATGCCTCGTTTTCGTTTACATTATTGTAATGCAACCTCTCCCATTGTCTCGCTACCTGGCAATATTGCTGCTAATGCCCATCGTTGTTTTGCTGGTGACCCACCTCTGAATGTAATTCATAACTGGCAGTATTTCTCATCTCAAATATGTTTTTATAAAATATTTTATAATATTGAGTGTGGTACAGCGGACATTATGATTAAAGTGCAGGTGATCTGATTATTGGTAGTATGACAAACATCAGAGAAAACACTTCTACCATCCCTCAGAAACTAGGGTCATTTTATGAGATTTATGAACAATTAAGGATTCTTCACTTAAGAGTTGGGATTTAACTTTTACATGACAGCAGTTATTATTTGAGAATATGTGGTGACTTCTAGGCTGAATTTAAGCTGTAATTTAATACTTTATTGCAGACCGAGGAAATAATTTGGAAAGTAAACCAATTCAAAATTGGAACCTTACAAAGCTCGTGTTGACTATGAGTGCAATGTGAGTATGTTTTGAAAGGTTTTTCAAAAACATTTTTGAAAGACGATCATAAAAGCTGATACAAAGATTTCAAATCTAAGTGTGAATTATTATTAACAAAACTGCTCCAAAGAATTAAAATAGCCAGTATTTAAACACATTAGGACAAATTTTATAGAACAATATTGCTAAGGAGGTGCATTGCCCTTAGTGAAGGAAACATGTATCAGAAGTTTGGATGCATTTCCCCATTTTAATTTGAATCTAAAGTTTTTAGGCTCAACTTGGTTAGTCACTTCTGAGGTAATGCTCACAGTTCTGGGCTCCATCTTATAAAATGGATAAAGACACTGGGAAAAAGTGCAGAAATGTTTTGCAAATGTGATATCAGAGTTAAGAGATATACCAATCAGGAAGATTTTTTGAGTATGAAGGGGTAAACATAAAGAAGAAAAATAGAACTAGAAAATTTAAATGTAAGATCATCACCTGAAATGTCCTATGTTAGGAGAGATGGGCTTTAAACAAAAAGAAAAAGATGTAATTTGCATACGTAGATTCAAATAATAATAACAGATTTAATATGGGAGCTGTTGCCTGTACAGAGTATAAAATGGAACTAAACAGGAGCTTTGAAACATTCTAATGCCATTATCTTCAAATCATGTGACTGGCAATCATGTAACCACTTAAATGTATAATATCAGTATTAAATCCACAAGGGAAATCAGGTGAAATTTCCTTACCCAAAGGGAATTTGAAACTAATTGCTACAGGGAGTGGTTGAGGTGAGTAGCATAGATGTAATCTTGGGGAAAACCAGATAATCACAGGAGTAAGAGAGCTGGGGAAGGATACACTGATGAAGCAATTTGAAAGGAGAGAGAATGCCTTTGTGAGTTATAGAATAGTTGAGCTGAGTAGCTTGTTTGCTGTAAATTCATAGAAACCTGTGTCTGTCAACCTGGCATTAGTGAGCCAAACAATTTAAAGAGTTATGTCCATGCTGCCTCTCTGGTTGCCATCCTGAAGGTCATGCACAGTATATCATAAATACTTGATCCATCCAAAAATGATGAAGCCTCATGTACAAATGGAAGGGCTACACATTATAATTTGAGATAATTATCTATAAAAATGTTAAGTATTTTTGTAATTGTTGTTATACCAAATAGTACATTTTTTGTGGGAACAGCTTGCGTCCTGGAACGAACTCTAATCCAATTTGTTTCATTTTTCAGACTCTGTATCCTAGCCTTGTTAAACTTGGGCCTGTTTTTAAAACTTTTGAACATTGAAGCTGTGGCTCAAAAAATCCATTTATCGAACAAGATGAAAACATCAGAAAAGCTGAACATTGGGTAAGTGGTGGTCAAGTCAGAAGCAATGTTTAAAAAGAAAAAAATTGAAGGTGTTATACTTCCAATATCTGTTGTTTGCCTGAAAAGTCTATTTAACCTGTTATGACAATAATATGGCATGGCATGTGTCAAGTCTTTTCTATCTTGTGGGAAACATTATCAAATTGATTATGTAAACTGTATATGTTTTTCCATTCACAATTTTTTAAAAAAGAACTTGAATTGATATAGCACCTTTTGAAAGGTAATCATTGCTGAAGTACGGCAGCCACTTTACACCCAGCAAGCTTATGCAAAAAGTAATGAGCAGACGAAAATGAGAGCTTCTGCAAATAGTTCCATGGAATATTTTACATCCCTCTGAGAAGATAGGCACGGCCTTCATTTAATGTCTCACCTGAAAGGCAGGCAATGCGGTGCCCCCTCAATACTGCATTAGAAAAGCCAGATTATCTTATGGGCTCAGGTTTCTGGAATGAGGATGAATACAGGACCTTTTGACGCAGGCTAGAGTGCTATCAGTCAGCCTGAGCTGACAATTCTAAAATAAATTAGCTTCCTAATATATAGTTCACCTCGTCTCACTTGAATGTACTTCAGACATCCTTCCAGCAGGCCATCCATTCACGGAGACCAGTAGTGATTCTCGTGGGTTCTTGTTGTGTTTTGAGGGTCAGAGAATTCAGTCTCAAACGGACTCAAAATATTTACATTTGGTGCAGTGGCTGGGAGGATAGCAATAGGGTTTCGCGCCAGTACTGAATGCACTAGACCCTGACCTGGGATTCTCTGACCCGGCTCCATTCTAATGCAATCCATGCCACGCATTACACAGCTGGAAAACCACGGTCAATACCCATATATTTCTCTCTGTTTGCCACTGAGTCTTTCCAGTGCTTTCTTTTCATTTTGTCAGATTTCCAACATCCATGGTAGCTTGCTTTTACCTAATTTAGTGCCTGGTGAATTCTTCTAGCAAAGGTATCTAGGCAAGAAACTATAGAGGCAGGAAGTATTTATATTGTTTAACTAATATGTTCACTTGGTCAGATTTGTCCCTAAATACAAACAATAGCTGACAATGAGGATCAAGAGCCTCAGGACGTTCCTGGGAATTAATAGATTCCTATGAGCCGTCCAACAAATTTTATGGCTCACCTCTCTTTTACATTGGAGCCACTGGGGATCTTCTGTTAATGTTGAATAGGCTGTTGTATGTTTATTAATGTCCCTTTTTTACATCTACAGGCAATTCGGTCCGCCTTGTTGGCCAACAAGGCATACGCGCGGTGGGTTGTGTGAGGGCTGCTCTTAGATGTTGCTTCGAGAGTTGCCTAGTGCTTCATGTTGTTAGTGTATGCTTAAACTGGACCAGTTGTTGGGCAATACAGCAGCTCAGTGACTATCACTGTTTGCTGTGCAGTTACACGGACCTGGCTCAGATGTCTGGCTTGGGTCAGTGTCTGTGGGAGTTTGCACATCCTTCTCGTGCTTGTGTGGGTTTTCTCCGGGTGCTCCGGTTTCCTCCCACACCCCAAAAACGTGCTTTTAGATTGATTGTGTTAATAAATTATCCCTAAATTGGATCTTCCTTAATCTGGCGCACATATAGTTCCCTAAATTTGTACCCTTTTATTGTGGAGTCCACAAGGTGTAGACAAAAGTCATAGGTGGAAGAGGATTGGAATAAGGCACTCAGAGTGTTAAAGTGGGCGGCGTGGGCTTGTAGGGCCAAAGGGCCTGTTTCCTGTGCTGTGGTGTTCAGAGAATCAAAGGGGAATTAACAACGGGAAATGAGTAAATGGCCGAGGTATTCAACAGGTATTTTGTGTCAGTCTTCAGTGGAAGACATATTACATGCCAAAAATGATGATAAGGAGGCTATGGCAGGTGAGGACCTAGAAACTATCTTTATCGTTAAGAGGTAACGTTGGGCAACCTAAAGTAGACAAGTCTCCTGGCCCTGATGGAATGTATCCCAGGGTTCTGATGGTAGGAGAAGTAGCATGTGGGCCTGAAGTAATTTACCAAAATTTGTTAGAATCTGGAATGGTTCTAGCAGATTGGAAAACAGCAAATGTAAGGAGATAGACAAAAGGCAGATAACTATAGGCCGGTTAGCTTAACTTCTGTAGTGAAGAAAATGCTTGAATCTATCATCAAGGAAGACACGTCTCCTTGATGGAAAGAGTCCAGGCATTGAGGAAGAATGTTCGTACTAATTACTGTAATTTTGCTTGTGCCTTTCTGCAAATTTTTGTATCTAGTTTAAACCATGTGGTAAAAGGTTCTTAATGTTTTTCTCAGTCTGTATTATTTTCCCTTTTTTCTATAGTTTGGATCAAGAGACTATAATAAAGCAGGAAACCAAACACAAGAATAATGCTGAATTTCAATACCTGCGGGCAGTGATCAATGATTCCATCTCACTTCTGGAACAGGTATGACAAGTGGGGAACATTCCTGAGGATGTGGGGCTGAATTTGCAGAGATGCGAATCGGGGGTGCAACAGATTGCTGTTCTCCAATCTGCTAGAACCATCCCAGATTCTAACAAATTTTGGTAAATTACCTCAGGCCCATAC
The DNA here is from genome assembly GCA_024679065.1 of Sphyrna mokarran. Classification (NCBI taxonomy): domain Eukaryota; kingdom Metazoa; phylum Chordata; class Chondrichthyes; order Carcharhiniformes; family Carcharhinidae; genus Sphyrna; species Sphyrna mokarran. The sequence goes on along the minus strand of JAGIQG010000010.1, from coordinate 2,000,519 downwards.
GCTACTTCTCCTACCATCAGAACCCTGGGATACATTCCATCAGGGCCAGGAGACTTGTCTACTTTAGGTTGCCCAACGTTACCTCTTAACGATAAAGATCATTTCTAGGTCCTCACCTGCCGTAGCCTCCTTATCATCAATTTTTTGGCATGTAATGTGTCTTCCACTGAAGACAAAATACCTGTTCAATGCCTCGGCCATTTACTCATTTCCCGTTATTAAATCCCCTTTCTGATCCTCTAAAGGGCCAAGTTCACTTTAGCCACTTTTTTTTTGTTTTATATTTGTGGAAAATTTTGCTATCTTTTTATATTCTGAGCTAGTTTACTCTCGTAATCTATCTTATTTTTGTTTATAGTTTTTTCATGACTTTCTGTTGACCTTTTATGATTTCCCAATCCTGTAGTTTCCCACTAATCTTTGCCACTTTGCATTTTCTTTTAATTTGATACCCTTTATTTCCTTAGATTTCCATGGCTGATTTTTGCTTTTTCTACAGTCCTTCCCTATCACTGGTACATACTTTTTCTGGGCACTGTGAAAAATCACTTTGAAACTCCTCTGTTCCTCAATTCTCCCACCATAAAGTCTTTACTTCCAGTCTACCTTAGCCAACTCCTTCTTCACCCACTGTAGTCTCCTTTGTTTAAGCACAAGACATTAGTAAAATCTTCGCACACTCCATCTGTATTTTAAATTCAACCATGCTGTGATTGTTTCTTCTGAGACGATCTCTAACTGTGAGATCATTAATTATTCCTGTTTCATTACACAAGACCAAATCTAGGAAAGCTTGCTCTCTCTCGGGTTCCATTATGTACTGTTTGAGGAAACTATCGCGGATACATTCTATGAATCCTCCTCGAGGCTGCCTTAACCTGGTTTGACCGATCGACATGTAGATTAAAATCCCCGTGATAATTGCCGTACTATTTTTACATACATCAGTTATTTCTTTGTTTATTGTCCATCCCACCGTGATATTATTTGGCAGCCTATAGACTTTTTCTCTTTGCTACTTCAGATTTCCACCCAAATAGATTCAACCTTTTAGTCCATAGAACCTATACCATCTCTATCACCCTGATGCCATTCCTAAATATCAGAGCTACATCACCTCCCTGACTTTCCTGTCTGTCCTTCCGAATATGTCAGTTGCTCCAACACTCCAACTTTGCACGATCCCTGTACTCCCCCACTCCCAGCTTCTTGTGCAGCCTGATTCTTATTGCTCCATGTGATAAATTCAGCAATCCTGCACAAGAACACAGCAGGCTACACTAATGTCACAGCTCCTATCTTATCTGCTACTATTTAGAATATTTCCCAGTGAAACACTTCTTTTAAATTTTGTTTTGAAGTTATCTTCTTTACCTTTCTCACTCCTGATTTGTGTTTTAATATTAGAAACAACATGAATGCAATTTGATTTATATTATCACAGATTTTTCATCTCAAGTTAAATGTCAAGTGAGTGATCAGAGTTGGGAATAAAATGCAAATCTCCTCAAATGAAAAATAAAAATGATTGTGACAACAATATACATTTGCACAGCATCTTGAATGTTATACACCCAGCACATGAACTTTATAAAGCAAAGTTTGACGTTAAGCCACCTAAGGTGATGTTAGAGCAGTTTGAAGCTCAGTGAAGTACTTTGCTTTTAAGAACTCTCCAGTTTAGTTAAAATTTTTAATTTCATATTTCTGCATTCAAAAATAAAGTACATTTCTCATGTTTTATTTTTGAGGCTTCCTAAGATGATCTAAGACAAAAAACTTGGTCAGAGATAGGTATTAAAAAATGAGAGAGCTGAGAGACAGAGGTTTAGGGGAAAATTCCAGAGCTTGGGACGTAAAGACACAGTTACGTGTGGTGAAGCAGTTCAAATTGGAAATTGAACACCGATATCTCTGAGGAACACAGATATCTTTGAGGGTTGTGTTGATGCAGATGCTTACAGAGAGAGGAAGGGTGAGGCCACAGAGGACTTTGAAAATGAAGGCAAGAATGTTACTATCAAGGTTTTGTTTGACTGGAAATCAGTGTAGGTCAGTGAACACAGGATTGGGGCTGTCAGGACTTGGTGCAGTTAAGGAGATTGGCAACAGAATTTTGAATGGCCTTCATCTTTACAGAGGATAAAGCATGTAAAGTAAGCCAGCAGTTTGAAATTCAGTGAAGTATTCTGCTTTTAGAAACTCTTTAGTTAAAATTTCTAATTTCAAATTTCTGCATTCAAAAAATAAGTTTCTCGTGTTCTATGTTTAATGCTTTCAGTGGGAACATCCAGAATTTCCTCTCCAGTTACATAACTGTAAGGTTTTCATTGCGCTCCTGTTGTTGTAACTTGATCAGGATGGGAAGTTCCCAATCTCTTTTTTTTTAATATCAATTCCTGCATTTCCTAGGCATTTCTTAGCTTTCATTGGGGATTGAATTGCGGAGCTGCAACGTCATGTTGCAACTGTACAAAACTCTAGTGCGGCCGCACTTGTAGTATTGTGCACAGTTCTGGTTCCCACATTATAAGAAAGACGTGGAGGCATTGGAGAGGGTACAGAGGTTTACCAGATGTTGCCTGGTATGGAGGGCAGGTCTTATGAGGAGAGGCTGAGGGATTTGAGGTTGTTTTCGTTAGAAAGAAGGCAGCTAAGAGGAGACCTTATTGAAACATAAGATGATTAGAGGTTTAGATAGGGTGGACAGTGATGGCCTTTTTCCTAGGATGGAGAAAGCTAGCAAGAGGGGACATAGCTTTAAATTAAGGGGTGGTAGTTACAGGATGGATGTCAGAGGTAGGTTCTTTACCCAGAGGGTGGTAAGGGTATGGAATGCCCTGCCTGCTGCAGTTGTAGATGCATCAAGTTTGGGGGCGTTTAAGAGGTTAGTAGATAAGTTTATGGACGAAAAGGGAATGGTTTAGTTTGGAGGGTCATTGCTTTTTCCTAATTGGTCGGTGCAACATCGAAGGCCGAAGGGCCTGTTCTGCGCTGTTATGTTCTATGTTCTATGAATTTTATAAGCATTAATGTGTAATCTAGCAGTGTGTATCTGTTTTGAAAGGAAGGTTCTTGACTGACTCTAATAGGATTAATTTCCTCTATAACAGTAACTAACCTCCTTCAGGTGAACACTTTATTTAACTAAATCACAAAATGCTGAAAGGAATTTGTTTCTGTTTGGCGCTGCAGTGAAAATAAGGCACAACAGGAACGATACTAGTATGGTGTGATTGGTCATCAGATACTTGTCAGCCATGTGAAAATGTCTGAAACCAGCTGTGGCTGTTGTTGTGGAGAAAACATGTTCTTCCATTCAAGTCTGATTTTCTTTTCTCACTTACAGCTGAAAAGTTCACTTGCAGCGATTCAGAAGAGTTTTGAATTACAAAACCAGACTGTGAAGATCTCTAGCAGATAGGAGCTCTGAAGAGCATAAGTGAAATCTGAGCATGGTGGAAACATAAAGATAGAAAACAATAAAAATAATTATTTTGTGTATTTAACATTGAGAACAGCCAAATGTCCTTATGCCCCAGTGTGAAAATCAAACCCACAGTCTGAGTCAGACTACTGAGCTACCAAACAATTGACACACACATGACAAATCATGATTACAGCAGATTTCAACCCTTGGCCATATTGTATTATAGATAAATTCAACCGATTAAATTCTGACTATGGCAGATGTTATGTGAACTTGGAACCTAATTAAATATTGAAACGCTGATGGACATTTAACCACATCTTTTTATAGCCACTATGATTTTTTTTACCATTTAAGAATTGCACAATTAATTTTGGCTATAGTTCTTCCTAGACTTTACTGTTTACTTAGCATCATTACATTTGATGTAGAAAATGGGGGTTATCTGATTGCTGCACCCAAATGATAGCTGGGTTTTGTTTTTAGAAATTGATGTTAAAATGGATTAAAGTGAATTTCAATTTACAGAAGCAACTGAGATATTAAAAATGTTTCATGAACAGATTTTTTTAATGCATGATATCTAATTCCAAGTTTTGTTTTAAAGGTACCTGCCTAAAACTTGATTTTAAAGAAAAATAAGTCTGGGTTATGAAGTGAACTGTAGCGTCACTCAGGGTCATTTTTGTTTACATTTTATGGCAGAAATGTGTATTTTTTATTTTGCAAAGTAAAATATTATTCCACTTGTGTTTTTAATTGACTTTGGATTCCTAATAGCATCTTGAAGGCAGAAATTACTCTTGCAAATAATAACAATGTTCCATGTATGCGTCTGTACTCTGTGTTTACCATGGAGGCACTTGCATGAACCAAGACTTCTTAAGGCAATGGCCAGAGGGGTGTCACACATAAGTATTGTGGTTCTCTGCTGTTATGAACAGTTTTTTCAATCTTCTTTATTTTGTGGGACAACAAAGTCTTTTGCTACTGAGGCTAATTGTAGTGGAAGTAAAAGATAGCTTGAGGATTTAGAATTAACTCGTGTTTCATTAAGTGACTTGAGGTTCACAGTCTGACCTGCTGTTTTGGGTCTGTTTTAGCTGAGTATGTTTGTAATTGCACAAAATGAATAACCACTTGAAGAGTCTAATTGAAGAAAAGGATTTTGAGTTATCATTACTGATTTAATATGCATGATGTCCTGAGAAATGGTTGTGAGAAAATGTATGGCAATTGGCAAACTAGAAATGAATTTATGGAAATACTTCATTTTTTAATTTTTAAAAAATTTCTATTGTACAAAATCTGTAGAACATGTTCTTGAAATAAACTGTAAACAATACAGTTTGTCTTTTGTGTTACTAAGTGACAGGTAGAAATCTTACTGAACAACGAAGCGGAGAGGTTGAAATAAGAGTAAAGAGTCATCCATTTGTTCTAGATTTAACTCAAATCTTGTATATGAGATTCTTCAGCCACCTGCTGGATTAGTGTATCTGGAATGGTTTGTCGTTCCCTTCCTCAGTTTCTGTCTTCTCCGAGGTTTAACTGACCATGTCATAAAGCCCATCTAACATTTTGCAATGGAAGTCCAATGAACTCTGAGCAAGGCCCGTCAAACAGAGTTTGGAGCACAACTGATCACTTGGTCTAATCATAAGATTGAGAAAATGCAACATTCCATGTATTTATAAATTAAGACATCCCATAGGATCATTCCAATCAGATTCTACTGTATTGTGCAGCCTGAGGAAATGCTCCATCTCTCAAAATCTGTCCTAGCTAGCTTTACTTTGACATGGTAATGTCAAACAATATAGTGATGATGACAAAAACTCAAGTTGATCATGTCTCTAGGATTTGGTTTTCCAATCAAGCATTAATCAGTTGTGGAGACGAAGTAGAGCCCATCAGTTTTCATGGATAGGTGTGTTAATATTGAGTGAGTTTCTAGGTCAGATAATGGAACAGAATGTTACAGACCCTATCGCGGTGGAGCCATTCAAAAGTCCATTGATTTTAGTGGGACACTAAAATCCCACCATCAAATTCTGTCCATGGGTTTTTATAGAAAGTGAGCCTATTTGTTACTTCACATCAAAACAACCTCTTAAACCTTGAAGTAAACACCAAAAGGATAAATGATTGCTGTTTACCCATTTAAAAATGGATTTATCAATAGTCATTGGATGATTTCTGAATGCTGTTACTTTAAAAAAAAACAGCAAGTACTTTTTTTTCATTTTTATTCCAAAGTACTGACTGATATTGTAAAACACATCCCAATTTTAAATAAGTTTGAATATAATCATAGTCCAATAACTAACTATAAAAGAATCCAATATCCTTTGTTTAATATTTACATGTTTCTATTCATAATTGTTTTCTTGTTACTGGCCTGATCATTCCAAGTTGTTCAGTCTTTCCCCCCCTTCCCAGTAACTCTGATTTCATCTCCTTGAAAGTTCAAAGTGTTGCTCATGTATATTCTTCTAACGAGGTTTTCAGCTTCCAGTGACTAGATTAAATCAATTTCACTTAAAATACTTCAATAAGTTCTAGTCTCAGAATGGAGCCCCTCTGATCACTGTCAGTGATCCCAATCACAGATTGGCCAAAATTAGACATCAACCATAGAGGGATTTGTTGGATTATGTGATTACTGATACTTAACAGCTGCCTGCCTGATTCAGACAGTTGCTGGAGATTCTTTAATTGAAGATTTAAGCAAGTATGTTTCTTAACCAATGCTAGAATATATTTTCTTCTTCTTGCCATAAAAGCAGTCACATTCAATAAAGGTCTCCAAGATTATTTAAGTATAATTAACAATTGGGATTTGAGAAATTAACAACCTTCATTTCATTGAAACCCAAGTTAAGTTTTGTTTGCTAAATTCTTGTAATGCAAGATTTCCTTGAACATTCCACTGACAATTGAGTGAAAGTTTGCCAGAGTAACTTTTGGTATGTTAATAAACAGGTGAGTCTGTGTGTTTGCAAATTACTGAGCATCATCAAGTTCTGCACTTCATCCAGAATAACCGTAATCAATTGCTGAACTGAGTTTATGCATCATCAATTCTTGATGGAAATGGGCTAAGATGCCTTAGAACTGGTTTGATAATTTGGCCTTAAATTATGTAATAGTTTGCAAAATAGAAACCAACTGCCCCAAAACACAAATGAAATTTACAGAATAATTGTGGTGGTGCTCAGAATGCAGCTAATCCTGCAGCCATGAACGTGGTAAGAACAGCAAATCCAGACGAGCTTATCAAAGATCCAGAACAAGTAACATCTATGAAGGAGAAACAAAAACAGTTGTTTAAAAATTGAAATGAGCCATTTTTTCCCCCCATGAATGAGGTCTAACCAAATATTATAAAGAATAAGTTTGAATTTATAACATCTTTCCTGATGTTAGGATGTGCCAAAGTATGTCACTGTCAATGGTGTCTTTTTGAATTATACTGTAGCAATGTGAGGAAGGTGGTGGTAGTTTTTTTTGTGCAGCAAACTGCCATAAACAGTGGTGATTATAATGGCTGAAATTTTCCAGTGTTCATGCACCATTGTGCCTGCAAGTGAGGACAGGTGAATTTGGCATACAGCCAACACTCCATTCACTGCAGCAGGACTGGAGAGTCCTGGCCAATAATCAGAAAATTTACTTCTGATGTTGATTGGATAAAGGTTGCCAGGGCAGTGGAGAGAAACATTATTTTGACAAAATAATGTGGGGATGCTGGCTTTGGACTGGGATGGGCACAGTAAGAAGTTTCCTAATACCAGGTTAGTCTGCTTTCTTGCATTTTTGTAAAAATTTGACTGTCCTTACAAGTGATCTTGGAGATCTTTTCCACTCAGCTGGTGGTTTGCAGTGTTGATGGTAGCCATGGTATGGAGATCTGGTGTCATGAGACTTCTTATTGTGTCAAAATAGTGATCATGGGATATTTTATCTGCTTTAGAGGGCAGAGACTTTGGTTTCAACATCTCATCCAAAGACAGCAACAGCTGTTGTGCAGTGCTCCCAAATTCAGTACCGGAAACTAAGTTGGAAACTGTGCTCAAGTGTCTGATGTGCAACTTGAATCATGACCCTCTTTATCTGGAGTTGAGTATTCCCACACTACTGTAAAAGATACAATTAGAATCAGTGGTTTACAGTATGGAAACACTTCAACACAACTTGTCCATGCTGCTCTTTTGTTTTAAACCCTGAAGTTAGTCCCAGTTGCCCATGTTTGGCCGTATCCTTCTATACGGAAGTTACCTATGTAACTATTTAAATGCTTTTTAAAAGACAATTGTACCCACCTCAACTACTACCTCTGGCAGCTTGTTCCAGACACTCACTACCCTCAAAAAAAAAAAAAAAAAAAATATTGCCCCTCTGGACCTTTTTGTATCTTCCTCTCACCTTAAACCTATGCCCTCTACTTTTAAACTCCCCACCTTTGAAAAAATATTGACCATCTAGCTAATCTGTACCCCTCAATATTTTAGGGACCTCTATAAGATCATCCCTCAGCTTCCTGCACTCCAGAGAAAAACATCCTAGTCTACCTAAATGGGAAGAGAAATTTATGAAACCTGGCTATTTCACTTTTAAAAGAAAAATAAAATCAACTTGTTGAGACTGACTTGGACTTGTTTAGATTGAATTGGAGTAAAACAATTAAATAAAGACTGCTGAGTGTTTCCAGGACTTTTGATAATTATAACCTAATCAATCTCCCTTCATTTTGCACATTGGGCAATTTTACCCCCCACCCCTCCAATGGGACCACCAAACAAAGTGTAGTTTGTAAAGTGGAAAAGTGGGTAATCTGATGTAGTCACATTGGGACTGGGACTGGGAGTTTCAGTTTACCTCCAAAAAAGGATTTGGGTGTTACCAGACCAGATGCTGGCATCTTAAAGCTGGAGATAGTTCTGTTAAATCACCTCTTAACTGGAAAACTGCTGATCCAGTTTGGTTGGTCAAAGACTTTTTTGCACAGTCACCTCATTTAATTTATCTTCATCTCCTCCTCAGTTCAGCAGTAAATATTGCATTTTAGACAAGTTTATTTAATTGCTCCAATATAGAGCTTCTCAACTCAAACAGAATTGCTGCCTCATAGCACCAGGGACCTGGTTTCGATGCCCTATTTGGGTCACTGTCCATGTGGAATTTGCACATTCTCCATGTCTACATGGGTTTCCTCAGTACAAAAGATGTGCTGGTTAGGTGTGTTGGCCATGCTAAATTCTGTGTGCCCAAACATGATGTAAAGATGCCGGCGTTGGATTGGAGTGGTAAGAACTCAGTAAGAATTTAGCAACACCAATTATTAATCCAACCGATTTATTTGATAGTAAAAAAGCGAGCTTTCAACACTCCCGTGTCTTCATCAGGCAAGTGCAGTGTTCTGGTCTGCAATAGCACACACCAGCACAGACAGTCAGAGATTGCTGATTAGAATGCGAATCCTTACATCTAACCTGCTATTCAAGTGTTAAAGTGGCTAACAATGTGTGTGAAGGGGATCCTGAGCATTGTTAGAGAGTTGTGTATTTTCTCCACACAGGAGTGTTGAAAGCTCGCTTTTTTACTATCAAATAAATCGGTTGGATTAATAATTGGTGTTGCTAAATTCTTACTGAGCCCAAACATGCACCAGAGTGTGGCCAGTAGGGGATTTTTACAGTAACTTCATTGCAACATTAATGTAAGCCTTACTTGTGGCACTAATAAATAAACATTAGAACTTTAAGAATTCATTTTGCTCAATTGTGCTAAAGGAGAAATTGGCGAGGAATACTCACAGAATTCTTCAGAGTTCAAATTGAGCCAGTAAGTTGCTTTGTTCTGAGCAACAGTCGCTCTGCAACAGAGGATATTGGCTTCGATATCAAACAGACAAAACTGAACATCAGAAATAGTCAACAAAGCTTGCCCTGCTCCTCATCACAGCCACAGGATTGTGGCCAGACACATGCTCCTTGCAGCCATGCAATGTTCTGAGAGAGAAACCCCAGGGCAAGTAGGGGAAAGAATTCCTCTGACTGCCCCTGCTCACCCCACTAGTCCCTCAGGCAACTGAAAACAGTACGAGATCACAAGGCTCCAGTATAATCTGTTAATCCAATTACTTTCAACACGTGTTGGGTTGACAATGTTTGGCACTGCTGCCTCACAATGCTACAGATCCAGGTTTGATTCCCAGCTTGGGAGATTGTCTGTGTGGGTTTCTTCAGGGTGTTCGTTTCCTCTCAGTCCAAAGATGTGTGGATTGACCATGCTAAATTGCCCCTTGGTACTGGGCAGGGGGGCTCACTATCTCCAGGTTATGGAGATAGGGCCTGCATTGACTGTGGTTGGTGCAGACTCGATGGGCCAAATAGTCTCCTCCAGCACTGTAGGATTGTGTGAGATCTCTGCCCAAATCAGGAGGCAGTCAAACTCCTGCTTAAGGCAATAGAGAGTCATTGCTCACTGCCAGCTTGCAGAGAATTCCAGAGGCTCAGTACTTTGGGAAATAAACTCCGTCTGGTCTACACAAGACTCTTTGCCAGTGTTTTGTCTACTACCCTAGGGCAGTTAACTCTGACCAGGTGCCATTCCACAGGAATAATCTTGTCTAAGTGACTCTTTCCACACTGTCTCGGGTTCACTTTAACCAAAATGCGCTGTAATGTTCTATGTTCTAAAAGTGTACTTGCTTTCATTGGGTAGCATCAGTTTGAGTGGATGCTGGAATCTGTTCATGTGAAGCAAATTCTGGGACACATTTCCACAACTAGATGCCCAGGAAGTGTGAAAACAGATTTTTTTGACATTTCTTGGATGGAACTGATTGATTCATTCCAGGCAGCATCCTGAGTATCATTTAAGTTATGAAGAAAGGTTGGGTAGGCTTGGATTGTTTTGTTGGAGCAGAGAAAACTGACGGGTGACCTGATCGAGGGATCCAAAATTATGAGGGATATGGATAGGGTGGATAAGGAACAACTATTCTCCCTAGTTGAAGGGTCAGTCATGAGGGGACACAGGCTCAAGATGGGAGGCAGGAGATTTGGAGGGCAGAATGTGAAGAAAAACCTTTTATCCAGAGAACGGTGACAGTCTTGAATGCACTGCCTGCGACAGTGGTGGATAAGAGGCATCCGGATGAGCACTTGGCATATCATAACATTCAAGGCTATGGGCCAAGTGCTGGCAAATGGTACTAAGTAGGTAAACTAGGTGTTTCTTACAGGTCAGTATAGACTTGATGGGCCAAAGGACCTCTTTTGCACTGTATGATTCTGTTTCCTGAGGTTGTTTGACCATCCCAGATCATTTCTGGGATGGATAATTTTAGGTTCAGCCAGTAACACAATACTTACCGAAAGACAACAGCTTTCTTATCACAATTCTCAAAAGATGGAGGAATCCAGGTGTAAACGGTTTCGTTGCTTTTAGCATTTGTGTTTGAGTGAGTGATCGCACTATCAATTTTATTGAAGCACTGTAACCAACGTAACACAAGAGGTTAGCACACAGGATATCCAAAATTTATCAAGATGTAGCTTCTTGCAACCAGCCCAACTTTTCTTCCTACTTTCAATTTAGGAATATTATTGTCCTGTAAGTTGCTGCAAGTGTAAACTGCAACAGGGTATTTGGGATCTTAGTAAACGAGGAGGGTGCTTGATCAATAATAGGAACAGGAGGCTATCCCACCCTTCAAGCCTGCTCCACCATTGGATAAAGTCGTGGCTGAACTTTTAGACTAACTCCATTTTTTAGTTCTTTCCCCACATTCCCTCTGATCAAAAATCAATCTCAGTTTGGAATATACTCATCGATTGAACATCCATACCTCCCCGCACTGGAGAATTCAAAACTTTCACAAGTCAGTGAATGAAGAACTTTTTTCTTATTTTAGTCCCAAACGTCCAATCTATTATCCTGAAACTAAGTTTGCACCATCCCTCACCCCAACTCCATCCCCTACCCCCCAACAACCATCACCACCCCCCTAGCGTTCTGCCACCCCCATCCCAATTCCAGACTCTCCTATCAGGAGAGACAGTCTCGATATCGATCCTGTCAAAGTGTTTCATTCCCATTCTATTTAATCTCTCATAAGAAAGCTCTTCCATCCCCAGTAACCATCTAGCAAACCTGCTTTGCATGATTTTTTGTGTTCTCACCAACTATAATAAAAATAATACTCCAGGCATGGTTTTCTCAGTGCTATACGGTTGCAAAAAGGTTTCCTTATTGTAATACTCTACCCACTTAAAGCAAGCTTGCATTCCACTTGCCTTCCTAATTGCTCACTGTACCCAGATGTGAACCTTCTGTGATTCATGTACAAGGACACCACCTCGTGGGTATTCCATTCCAAGTCACCTTGACTTGGAAATATATCGCCATTCCTCGACAGTCATTGGATCAAAATCCTGAAACTCCCTCCCTAACAGCACTGTGGGTGTACCTACACCATATGGACTGCAGCGGCTCAAGAAGGCAGCTCACCATCACCTTCCCAAAGACAATTATGGATGGGCAGTAAATACTGGCCTAGCCAGCAACACCGCAGCCCTCGAATGAATAAATCAATGAACGAATAAAACAACACCCAATATCTTCTGAAGAGACAGCTCTCTTTACTCAGCGAGATTGTGGGTGAGCAGGGAGGGCAAAGGGTGGATGGAGAAAAAGGGATTTAAGAAGGATTAAAAGAAACCAGAAAGAAGGAAATAGGAAAAATTAGAATCTATTTTCTCAGAAGGCTAAGGAAATTTGGCACGACAGTTACAACTTTCACAGATGCAACATAGAAAGCATTCTTTCTGGTTGTATCACAGCTTGGTCTGGGCTCCTGCTGAAGATCACAAGAAACTACAGAAGGTCCTGAACGTAGCCCAATCCATCACATAAACCAGCCTTCTATCCATTGACTCTGTCTACACTTCTCACTGCCTTGGCAAAGCAGCCAGCATAATTAAGGAATCCATGCATCCTGAATATTCTCTCTTCCACCTTTTTCTATTAGAAAAATCTGTGGTCATGTACTGACTAACTCAAGAACAGCTTCTTCCCTGCTGCCATCAGACTTTTGAATGAACTTACCTCACAAAGTTGATCTTTTTCTACATCCTAGCTATGACTGTAACACTACATTCTGAACCCTCTCCTTTTCTTCTCTATGAACAGTATGCTTTGTCTCTATAGTGCACAAGAAATAATACTTTTCACTGTATACTAATATATGTGACAATAATAAATCAAAACAAACTCATTGTAGAAGGAGAGGAAAGGAATGAATGAATGGAGAGAAAGAGAGCTGAACAGGAAAGTAAGAAAAATGTAAAGTAACTTCTTAAAATCTTTTTTTAAAGCAATTGACAACTTGAATTCCAAAAAGTTTAATTGTATCCTTTCTGGGTCAGGCTGGGTGACTAACAATATTAACAAATACTGCATCGTTAAAAGGATGCTTGTGTCATTAACTACCAGATTTCACTTTCTGCTGTGGGGAAAATTCAACAATTTCACAAAATTGAAAGGAGATTTTGGAACAAGTCAGAATCTCAGTCTGGATGTCCAGATCTGAACTCTGGATATATCTGGTTAGGGTGTGTGTCCTGGTACACCACAATCCTCTCATATCACATCCCACCACCCATGCACACACACTATTTGTCATGTAGATTACAAGAACCCTCCTGCTGTATAGCATAGAACTGAAACAACACCTCCTCCCAACTTTGGCAGCATGATAGTACAGTGGTTAGCACTGCTGCTTCACAGCTCCAGGGATTTGGGTTCAATTCCTGGCTCAGGTTGCTGTCTGTGTGGAGTTTGCACATTCTCCTCATGTCTGCATGGGTTTCCTCCCACAGTCCAAAGATGTGCAGCTTAGGTTGATTGACCATATTAAAATTGCTTCTTAGTGTACAAGAATGCTTAGGTTAGAGAGATTAGTGGGTAAAATATGTAGGGATATGGGGGGGTAGGGCCTCGGTGGGATTGTGGTCAGTGTAGATTCAATGGGCCGAAGGGCTTCTTTCTGCACTGTAAGGTTTCTATGATTGATTCAAACTTGGCCGCTCTAATGATTGTTACACCATAGATGGAGCATTTATGCCACACCAACAGATTATTAAATTAGCTTATGAATCCTTCCACTGCTTATTCTGAGATCTGATAATAAAAACACCAACATGACAAAATCTAGAGCAGAAATTCCTTTGAGTGAATTTTAAAATGACATAAATACAGTATCAATGTAAAAACAAATTGCCTGTACCTTTATTGTTTTGGTATTGGCTGGTGGTGTTGCCCAGGTACCAATTGCAGTTGTACCATTTGGGTATCGTGCTTCCAGTAGAATGCCTTTGTAAGTTGGACCCTGTATATAGACTAAAAAAAGCAGATTTTTAGAAAATTTGTATTTCATATTTCACTCTGGCAGCCCATCAGATTTATACACAATTTGCTGGAAAGTGTATAAGCTCCTTTGTTTTGTTGGCATTGAGGAGAGATTATTGTTGCCGCACCAGTTCACCAGATTCTCTATCTCTTTCCTGTACTGTCTCATCGTTGTTTGAGAACAGATTGTATTATTGGCAAAGTTGAAAATCAAGTGGGACAGGAATTTGGTTGCAGATGTAGAATGACTGGCACATTCACAATGGGTCAAGGGGCCCATTTCTGTGCTGTACTTTTCAATGACTTTGTGACTAAAGAGACCAAACTTTTCAACACCAACTTCCTGCATTTGAAATTCTTGTTTCAAAAATTCATCAGTGTCACTGAATCCAGCACAGAACAGCACAGCACTGACTCTGCAAAGATTTATCTAATTCATCACCCTGTTCTTACCCCCTTGCTCTGCAATTATTTATTAATTATATTTTGTTTCCACTACCCTTTCAGGCAGCACATTCCCAGAACCTCATCTCAGCCAATGGTTATTTTGCAAACTTTCTTCAACCTGTGATGCTTGGTTTCAGTTGCTATCAGTGGAAGCTGTTCCTTTATCATCAACACTCAACTACAACTTCCAAATGACACAAGATGCACACAATAGTTCTATACTGAACTGAGGCTTCCACATACACTATCCTATAATTCATCCCCTCTCTCTTTCCCACACTTCCATCCTTAAAAACTGTCAACATATCCATCAATAATTTGTATTGGGATTAACCCTCCCATAACGTGAGTGGCAACTCTCCTAACATCACAAACCAACAGGTTTCCAGCACCAGACCAGCAAGGCACCTAATAAGTAACCAGCCAGTAACTATAACTGATTTCCAACCCATAACTAACAGGTTCCCAAACAATAATCTCTCCATTTAATTTACTACATATGTAACTAACTGTTTCACAGCCCACTAATCAAACAAGTAGTAACTATTAGTAGCCCATTGTCCAGACAATGACTAATTGACCCCCAATCTATTAACCAGAGTGACTAATTGACTCCAGGCTCACTAATTAAACAGTAACTAACTGGCCCCAACACATTAACTAGGTAGTAACTAACTGGTCCTCAGTCCATTAACCAGTCAGTAACTAGCTGTCCCGCTCCTACCTTGCACATTGGAGCTACTCTCGATGTTCTGCAGCAGGATGGAGTGGGGGGATGCTGTGGTCTGGGGGCTAAAGCCCACATGCCGGGGAGCCATCGTCCCGCAGGAACCCAGCGGAGCCCCGCCAGGGAGGGGGGAGGCTGGCGGGCAGCACAGGACACACAGCCCGAGCACAGAGAACACAAGCGGCAGCATCTCCATCTCCGCAGCGCCGAGTGCTACAGCTCCCAGTCCCGCCGCCTCTTATAGAGAACCCCACCCAGAGCCTGTCTCAGCCCAGACACCTCTTCCAGTTTCACCCAGACTTTAACCTTTCACACTCCCTCCTTAACACATCTTCACCTACACGTCTTTTCAGACTTGCATTGGAATAGCGCCTTTTGCCGGCGTCTTAAACGTTTCAGGGCCCCAATAGAAGCACTTTTAGAAATGTGTCCGCTTTTATAATGTAGTCATTGCAATTTCTGCTTACACTGTCCTGTTAATCCACCACCCTCTCCCATACACCCCCAACTTTATAAACTATCTGCATACTCAGCAATCAGCACGGTGGCACAGTGGTTAGCACTGCTACCTCACAGCGCCAGGGACCTGGGTTCGATTCTGTCCTTGGAACACTGTCAGTGAGGAGTCTGCACTTTCTGCCCGTGTCTGTGTGGGTTTCCTCCAGGCGCTCCGGTTTCCTCCCACAGTCTGAAAGCCTTGCTGGTTAGATGCATTGAGCCGAACAGGCACTGGATTGTAGTGACTAGGGCAATTTCGCAGTGACTTCATTGCAGTGTTAATATAATCCTTACTTGTGATTAATAAATAAACTAATAATTTATATAGGAATTAACCCTCTATAATATATATTTATTAGTCACAAGTAAGGCCTACATTAACAGTGCAATGAAGTTACTGTGAAATTCCCCTAGTTACCACACTCCAGTGCCTGTTTGGGTCAATGCATCCTAACCATCATATCTTTCAGAATGTGGATGCTGTGGCAAACTCTGTTAACATCAGGAAACTACAGGTTTGCAATGTGTTATGTATGTAATCAATATTCCATCTTTCTCTTCTCCAAAACTGTGCCATGCGATCTTCCACATTAACGCTGCAGTCTATCTCATCCAACAGAGCTGTCAGTGTTCCCTGGGAGCCTCAGTCTATATTTCCAAACCGGAATCCAGCCATTGGGATCTGAACTCAGCAATAATGGTTCGATCGTCCACTAGCTAATGATATCCCAAAGGGTTTTCAGAAAATATTCCCAGAACCTCATCTGGGCCAATGGTTATTTTGCAAACTATCTCCAATCTGTCATCCTTGGTTCTCTCAGCCTCTGTTTTTCTCTCTCTCATTTGTCTGACGTTAAAGGGGTGTGTAGGGATTGAACCATTTGCCAATTTAATGTCCTTTGAGTTAACCTGGAGCTCCTGTAGCACCTTCATGGACATTGTGGGAACGTTCTGTGATTGTGGGAATACCGGCTGTCATTGTGTGAGAGACAGGCTGTGTGGGGATGTTAAACTGGGATGGGCACAGTAAGAAGTCTCCCAACACCAGGTTAAAGTCCAATGGGTTTATTTGGAATCACGAGCTTTAGGAGCGCTGCTCCTTCATCAGGTGAGAAACAGCTGAAATTGGCTTTAACTTGGAATGGGAAAGGGAATTCTTTTCCCATCTGTCCTGTACCACACACAATTCTCCCCTGCTTTACAACAGGCTAGCAATCTGTTTACAGTCTGTATCTCCACAGTGACAACCAATGTTCCCACAATCATAGAATGTCCATTAGCGTCCATCAAGGTGCTACAGGAGCTCCAGTTTAATTCAAGGAGCACTAACCTGGCAAATGGTTCAATCTACTACGCACCCCTTTAACTTCAGCCAAATGAGAGACAGGGAAAGAGAGAAAAAGAGGCTGAGAGAGAGGAGGGTATAGTCAAAAGGGAAGAAGAGGGCACAGAGAAGGAGGGGGAATGGTGAAGGCAAGAGGGAGAGGGAGGGATGAAAGGGGAGAACAGAGTGAGGGAGGTCAAAGGCTAAGAGATCTGAGTGAGGGGAGCTAGGTGATAAAAAGTGAGGGACTGATAGAGGGAGGGCAGCAGACACTGAGAGACTGAGAACGAGTGAGAGAGAGGGGTCTACAAGTGGGGCTTTTACCCATTGAACCTGCAAATTAATTAAAGGTGGAGCTGATTGGATTTATTTCAAAGCACTGACACAATGGGCTGAATGTCCACATTCTACATTGTACATATCTGAGATTTGTGCAGCAGGAAATCTTAATCAGCAATTTGTGGAAAATAATTTAATCTGCTTGATTACTGCCTTTTCAATTTTGCTATAAGAATTCTGATAATACCAGGTTTAAGTCCAACTGACTTATTTGATAGTAAATAAATCAGTTGGACTTAAACCTGGTGTTGTCAGACTTTTTACTGTGTTTACCCCAGTCCAACACCGGCATCTCCACATCCGGACTCCTATTTTTGCCCCTATTGGATTCAGTGTTTGGATAATCAGACAGTACAATTCTTAAACCTGTGTTCCCATAACTAGGAGTTCAACATTAGAACAGAAGGAAGGGATTGCTCTTTTATAGCATCTTCCCAGCTCTTGATGTCCATCTGCCAAAGAAATACTTTTATAACTGTTATAAAGCAGGGTATGTGACATCAAATGTGTGCACAGGAAGTTCCCACAAACAGCACCGTGCTAACAATCACATTTTCTGTGATGTTGAAGAATAAATATTGGCTGGTGTGGTGAGGAGAGCTCTCCTACTCCTTGGAGGATTGGTGTCACGGAGTCCTTTACATCTACTTGAGAAAGTAGATGGGGCCTCAGTTTAATATCATATTTGAAAGGTGGCACCTCTAACAGTGCAGCATTCCCTCAGTGCTGCTCTGGGAGTGAACAGATCGCTGTGTTGGGACTTGCACTCCCGGACTTGTTTGTCCAGTAATAATCGATAACTGGGACCTTTGTATTCAACAAGACAAAAAAATGGTGGAATTTTCAACACAGCAATGGGATGAAATACTTTGGCTAATTTTCTGATAATTGATTTTGAGATAACTTGACAGAAAGAATTAGTGTAAACAACATTGTTAAAATGACGGTGCACTTTTTCACAATGAGGAAGAAACAGATGCAAAAATAAGGAAAGAGCGTTGTGCAAATTTTTAACGTCTGAGTTAATTGTTCAAGGTAGTTGAGCAACAATGAGGCAAGTGAAACAGACACCAGGGCGGATCTCGATAAATTATAACAGGCCTGCCACAGAAAAAAACTACTTAAAAAGAAAAGACAGAGATTATATCACTATTTTTTAATGAAATGATGAGACAGTTTGTTGCCCGCGGCTTGACAGCTAGAAAGCCATCAACAGCCATCAATATATCAGTCTGGATTGAGGGTGGCGCAGTGGTTAGCACTGCTGCCTCACAGAGCCTGGGACCTGGATTTGGTTCCCGGCTTGGGGTCACTGTCTATATAGAGTTTGCACATTCTCCCTGTGTCTGCGTGGATTTCCATCGGGTGCTCTGATTTCTTCCCAAAAATGTGCAGGTTAGGCGAGAAAACAGTGAAGGAAGTTTGACAAAGGGTCATCTGGACTTGAAACATCACCCTCTTTTCCTTCTTTACAGATATTGCCAGACCTGCTGAGATTTTTTAGCATTTTCTCTTTTGGTTGTAGGTTAGGCAGATTAACCACAGTAAATGTGCAGAGTTACTGGGGTTAGAGCAGGGTAAGGGAACTGGAGAAGACACACTGTCAGGAGAGTCACTATGGTCTCAATGGGCTGAATGGCCTCCTTCTGCACTGTAGGGATTCTGTAAGGATGGGTTACCAGATATTAAACAGAGAATTAGAATAAAGAATTAATTTTACATATTGGGTGATAATGACCTGGAGATCCCGACCTACAAGAGTGATGGGAGTGAGAATGATGAAAGGAAATTAGAAAGAGAATTATGATGTGATAGTTCAGGCAACGTCAAGGCAATTCAGGTTTCATTAGGAATATGAAAGGTAATTATCAATAAAGAGAATCCCTAAGCTGTCCAGCTGCTCCAATCTTTTCATACTTACTACATGGTTTTTAGATTTACTCTGCCCGGGAGGACTCCACCAGCTGGGGTGATCTCTCAGTCTCGGTTCCCATTGGTCCCTCAAACCAGGTGACTCTTTTCTGCTGTGCTGCCTTAAAGCGACAGACATCACAAACATTACAGAGTGAAATAACCTTCAGCCACAGGGATCGAGTGAAGGAATGAGAGGTTTTAGTTTGCCTACCGATGGCCAGCATGAGTGTGAGTAACAGAGGGTCCACTTCCTAATTGTTCTCTGACTTTGTTTTCAGGATGAGCTGTAACTCGAGTCACAAGGGTCAGTGATTGAACTTCAGATATTTACAGTTTGATGCAATATTTTACAATATTTTCGATGACTTGGATGAGGGGGATGGAACGTAATCTATTATACAGATGACAGGTGTGAAAGCAAACTGTAAGATGAACACATCATAGATTATAAAGGGATACACATTGGTTTAACAGGGTTGAAGATGGATTATTATGTGGAGAATTATGAAATTATCTACTTTGGTCAGAGAAATGGGAAAGCAAAGCAATTTTTTACAAGGCGAGCGATGGTTGGTGTATGGAGGGATTTGGGTGTTTTTATATACAAATTACAGAAAGTTACACTAGGCAATTTGTTATAGAGGTCTGCAGCGCAGTAAGAGGCCCTTCAGCTCAACACATCTGCACTGGTCAAAGACAAACCATCTAACCATTCTAATCCCATTTTCCAATACTTGGTCCATAGCTGTGTGAGCCTGGGTATCACAAGTGCACATCTTAACATTGCTTAAATGTAATGAGGGTCTCTGCCTGCCTCCTCCATCCTTCCAGGCAGTGAATTCCACACTCCGAACACCCTCTGGATAAAAAGTTCTTCCTCACATCCCCTGTGAACCTCCTGCTGTTTAACCTTAAATCTCTGCCCCTAAGTCATTGAACCTTCTGCCAAAGGGAAAAGTTTCTTTCTGTCTATCCTATCTGTGCCCCTCATAAGTTTCTACATCTCAATTGTGCCCCCACCCTTAATTCCCCGCTGCTCCAATGAAAACAACCTCAGTCTATCCAATCTACCTTTATAACTAAGACTCTCCAGCCTAGACAGCATTCTAGTCAATTTCCCCTGCACCCTTTCCAATGCTATCACATCCTTTCTATAATACGGACTCCAGAACTGCGCACAATACTCTAGTTGTAGCCTAACCAATGATTTATATAGTTAAGAAGACAAATATTAAGTTAGCCTTTAATGCAAAGAGTTTGGAGCATAAGAGTGAGGAAGTCTTGTTGCAATGACATATCAGCTATGTAAGAAATCTGACAATATCAGTTTTAGATCCAACCGATTTATTCGTTTAGTAAACTCGTAAGCTTTCGGCTCTTTGGCCTTTGTCAGGCAAATGAGGTGCTCTGGTCTCCAATACATCTCATTCACCTGACGAAGGCCATAGAGCCAAAAGCTTAGGAGTTTACTATCAAATTAATCGGTTGGATTTAAAACTGATGTTGTCAGACTTCTTATTGTGTTTACCCCAGTCCAACGCCGGCATCTCGACATCTTATCAGTTATGGCCAGCAGAGGGTAGCAATGGAAGAGTGCGTTCCCTGAATGGGGGGCTAGCTGCTCTCGTCTTCTGGCGCTGCTTAGAGGAACCGATTGAATCTCCCGTTGTTGATTGACGTCCCTCAGAACCAAGGTGAAGCAAAGACGGCTGTGACTAGTGCACGTAGGTCCTGTTTTATAAAACACATCGAGGGAGGGATAATCTTATAGCACTCTACCTCTCTTGGACTAAAAGGGATTAACGAGACAACAATGGGCGCAAAACACTATCCATGGTCTACGGGGGGGGGAGAGGGGGGGGGGGGGTCTTTATGATAAGG